>VYZT01018055.1:3545-51035 GCA_013400735.1 Pomatostomus ruficeps | reverse complement strand
AGTAAAAGATTCAGAGGGTTAATAGAGTATCAGCCCACGATAATATTCCCTGCAGCTTTTAGATACAGAAAAACATCTCTGCATGGTAACCATATTAGCTCCCAGGAGTCTCCAGGGAAGCAAGGAATGTATGACTACTCACAATACACAGTCCCTCATTTACCTTTGTCTTGATTAATCCTAGCCCAGAAAAGATATTAAACAAACAGACTGTTATTTATTTTTATGTTCATTGAACATCTCAAAAGAATGAGACAATTAGAAGAAATTTGAGAAGGATAGTTGCTTGTTTTTTATACCAGTGTTCTCAGGGGTTGGAGATTGTTGGGGTATTGGAAACTCTGTGAGTCTTCAGACATGAGCTTCACCACAGTACTACTCAGCCAATTGAAAACCTACTAAATATCCCACTTAGATAAATAACCATAGAGAAAGTTAACTTTCCCTTTGCAAGAACCATACTTTTGTTTTATTCAGGAACAGGTATCTTTTAAACATACATGTAAAAGAGCAGGGAATGCATGACAAGTATTACCATATCCTTTTAATGTATCAGCTCCTGGGAGCTCTTCATTTTATTCTGTGGTGATTTCCTTTTGCCAACAGAAAAAGTCCTTTATCTAACAAGTCCCTTGCACTTTCTGATTTTATTTTGGATGACAGTAACATTGACGCATGTTTCAGAGATGTGTCTGACATCTACTGCCACCTTTGTATTATGTATCTCTCTTATCCAGTTTCAGGCATTATTACATTCCAAAGCTGAATGTGGATGTGGTGTGACTTTTGATTTCTGTTACCAATTCATCTGCCACCTCTTTTTTTTTTTTTTTTTTTTTTTTTTTTTTTTTTTTTTTTTTGTCTTCAGGTCCTTTAGTTCCCTATGATCATGTAGCATCTATCTTTCTCAGACAGCATTATTTACAAATAGGGCATTACCCATCAGAACTCAGCACTTCCTCTCTTTTCAGGTTTTTTTCAAAACTAATTCATTTCTCTTGGAATTATTATAAATACCCAGAATGGTAGAGCTTTAGATTTTTAAATTCAGTTTCTCTTTTATAAATTTTCTCTTTTGGTGAAGTTTTGTTTTGAGGGGATTCTTTGGTGGGTTTTTTTTCAGTTGTAAAGGAAAAAATACTCTAAATAAAATCCACGCAGAAATCTTGTTCACTGAAACTCTTCCTCATTTTTTAATTGCATATTTTGAGACATCTACACTAAGCAGGGGTTATTTCATTACTCTTCTGAAGGAGGACGCAGAATTACAATGGCACACCAACTCTGTATAAGGGGTCAATATTCATATACCTTGCACTGCGTGTTGCACAGTAGGGAAGGACACAGTGTACCAATTAAGAAGGTACAGAAAACGAAAATAAAAGCAATCACTTTATTTTTTTTCTTTATAATTGCCAGTATCAGTCTATGCTGTAAGAGATGTCCTACTGCTCAAGAAGAATACGTTTCATCTAAAGGAAAATCAAAGATAGTTCATTCAAATTTGCAAGTCACAGAGGAAAAAACAAAAAAGAAAGAGAGGAACCTTGGATGTGATGTTTCTGTGTGCAAAAGAGGAAAAGATGACCAAGTTGTTAAATCATTATTTTTTTCCTACACTAAGAAACACATTAAGTCAAAAAATATTGACTCTTATTCCACTTTTCTGTATCTCACAATACAAAACCTACGATAATTAACAAATTATCAGGCTCAATAACCTAAGACAATACAATTTTTCATGGGACAAGATTTGAAAGACTGCAAAGTTGCATATGATCTTCAGTTTTAAAACCACAAACATTTCATATTTAAAAGAAATGTAATACAATGTATATATTTTCAAATTGAAAATGCATGAGGATGAAGGTAGAGGAATAATGAGAACTTTTCCTTGCTGTTTTATAAAAAAATCTTTTTAATGCAGGCTTCAAGTACACAAACAGAGGGAGCCCATGCTTTAAACACAGAATCCTTACAAAACTTCAACTTGTAGATTTTATACTATATAGTAGAAAGAAAAGCCACACAGATAAAACGTATGGCTTTTCTAATCAGTCAATAGCTACAAAGAATATAGTTCATGTAAGAAACACAACCTGAATCTCACACAATTCTAAATCTTATGCCCACTCAAAACTCTTCTAATGGTTTTATGTCTGCCTGAATAGTAATAGTCACAACGTCTCCTGTTTATAAACTGACATACAGATCACTGATTCCTTACCCTGACTTCTTTGGTCTCATCATGGTTATCTGGTAGCATTTTAAACATATTTTTTTTAAATCATGTGTTTCATGGTTTGGAAAGAGTTTACTATGTAGCACTTCATCTGCTTCCACTTTGAATTAACATTCTGAACTAATTTCTTCATGTCTATTCTTTATTTTTTTTTCTCTGATGGTCTGTAAATTTATTGCTGCTCTAATTCAGGCTTTTCTTGAGCTGTTATTTAAATCACGGGCTAAGAAGAGACTGTCTTTTGATGCTTAGCTTTTCCTCTCTAATCTCTAGGTTTTTCTCTCTAATCCCCATGTAGAAAACATCTTTATTACTTATTCATTTATTTATTTTTGCACATAAAGCATTACAAGACACGTATGGATATAGTTCCATTCCTACAGTGCCCACACCCTCTCCCCATACGGAGGATCCTGTGACCTTCTGCCTGCAAAGGGCACATTATTCATTATTCATTATTTTTTCTTTCTTTTTTTTTCTGATGTAGAAGAATTCTAGCTTCGGTCACAGTAAACAATCATCTCTTTACCCTCATTCTTGAGAGCCCCAATGTGATTTCATTATCACTGCCCAGAATTCTTTCCTCAAACCAGTTATCTACAGGAGGAAAATTTATAGCAGACTGTAAGCAAAACAATATTTTAACTTCATTTTTAATATGAAAAAATGAATATTTTAAAAATATTATTTAATTTACATCACCTGCAAACTGAGATGCTTGTCTTGCTTGTATATGGGTATTCAGGGACCATTTTGAAGTGTCTTGATAAAATTAATTGCAAACTTAATTGATAGCTGGCTGAGTAAACACCAGTTTTAACATTATTATTATTATATAAATGTATTCAAACAAACATATACGGTTTGTTTGAATGCATTTATATAAAGAACATAGATTTTTTCTGGTCATGTGAATGTTTAGCGAAAATTACCAATGACCATTATGAAATGACTTATACCCCTAAGCAGATACATTCTCAGACTCTGTAGGCTGTATGATATAGATTATTTGGTGATGCTAAACCTTAGCTTCTACACTCAGTGTATGAGTAAAAGACAAAGACATTTTGGGTCAGAAACCATGAATCCATACAATATTTGACCTTTTGATTATTTCTTTCACTCTAAAAGAGATAACATTGCAGAAATCACAATGCAAATATTTTTTACAAAATCAAAATATTTGTGTATCAATATAATATTGATATAAGCTTTGAAAATAATACAGTATAAATATAAATTATTTTAATTTACATTAAATTATTGTTCTTTAAAATTCCATTATTTTAATACAAAAAAAAAGGGACTGTTTTTCTTTAAAAACTGTTCAGTCACTGAATGCTTCTTTTACTATCAAAACATATTCATAAAATCTCAGCCACATTGTTGTTCAGCTAAACCAAAGTCACACTGCTTTTATATAGTCATTTTAACACTATACTCTCTTATTTAAGAAACAAAGTATTTCCAAGGGATGGAGAGTGAATTTTATCCCAATAGGTAATGATCTTTTTGTCCTGGGCAAAACTCAGCATAGCAGTTTTATGGGTATAATATTTCTGGGGTAGAAATTCAATAACAGGGGAACGAAGTTATTCAGCTATGAAAGCTGTCTGTCTAGAGACATGCTGTTAAACAACACTTTCTGTTTACTTTGGTGGTATTTATACTTATGGCAATGCATTTGCAGCTTGCGCTTGCTAAATATTTCTAAAATGCAGTTGATGTAATAGCACAAATCATCATAGCTTCTGTGGTACTGTTTTTCTGAGAAATAAAAAGCAGAGGCAACAGAGGACTTTTGTTGCTGTTCACTTTGCTTCTGCATCTTATTCTTCAGCATCCTGTTGCTTTATAAATAATGCACTGATATTACTTTTATAAAGGTGTATGTATTCCCCATTATTATAGTACCTGAACATCCCATACATGAAGGCTTTTATGCTCATAGATCCCCTTGACATGGAAAATAAACACAAGGCTGCAATACAGCTGAAGATACCCAATTTGTAGTGGGGAAGCTACTCTGTTTTTTTGTTTTGTTTTGTTTTGTGGGGTTTTTTTCCTAAAATCAGTGCTACAGCTAATCTCAAAACTATCCTGTCCAGCTTCTTTTAATGCAAGGGCACAAATTAATTCAAGGACCAGTTAAAATGTCCTTCAGACCCTAAAAAAATCTATATGTTCATGTAGGCAATAGGGCAGGACAGGGAAGACAGGAAACAAAAGTCTTGAAGAAGAGGACATTACCATTCTGATCATTGAGGGAGACATGGATATAACCCAGAAGATCTGTTGATGGTCCAGGACCACCAGGAAGGGATCAGTGGTAGGCCAGGTAAAAAAATTCAGACCTCCTTAATGTAGGCTGTCATTTTTACCTAAGCTACTGAGCACTACTTGTATTTTTTATCAAGATAATTAAAATAATAGAAATATTTGCACTTAAACAAACAACCGAAATCCAAAGCTTGTAGCAGTATAGCTATGCAAAAATTTATCCAAATCAATCCATCAGGCCCCTCTCACCTCTAAAATGACCAAGTTAAAACTATAGGCTACAAAATAACTGATGTGGTTTAACCCCAGCTGGCAACTAAGTACCATGCAGCCACTTGCTCGCTGCCTCCCACCTCACCTCACCCCACGTGGGGAGGAGAATCAGAAAGAAAAGGCAAGCCTTGTGGGTTTAATAATGGAAGCACAATATCATCATAATATTATTATTCCTAATAATAAAATATTCGAATAATATGAATAATAATTATTATAAGAAGAGAGAGAAAGTAAGAGAACTCAAGAGAAATAAGAGAAGCGCAACAGAATTGCTCACTACCTGCTGACTGACACACAGCCTGTCTCTGAGCAGCAGTCAGCCCCTTCTGGGTATCTCTCCTAGTTTATGTACTGGACATTATCTCTCCTAGTTTACACTGGGCACTATATCTCCTAATACTGGGCATTATTTCCTTTGGCAAGGAATATCCCTTTGTCCAGTTTGGTTCATCTGACCCAGCTGTGCTCGCTCCCAGCTTCTTGTGCACCTGCTCACTGGCAGAGTGAGACACTGAAAAGTCCTGGATTTAGAGCAAAGCAATATTCTGATATTGAATCCAAAACACAGCACTGTACCAGCTACAAATATGAAAATTAACTCTGTCCCAGCTGAAACCAGGACACTAACTCAATCAAATCACAGACAGTCACTTAAGTGACCTCAGACTTTTAAGCTGTTATTGCCTGAAATGTAACTTACTATGTGAAATAAATAGCTCTAGAGTTAATTTTCCTGGTTGAAAAGCTCTTATAAAAGATGAATGAGACAAGGTAAAATAAAAGCAGATATACCTCCGAAGGAATTAAATGCCACTGCAAGAAGAGGGTGCACCATGTTTCACTGCTGCCCAACATTGACAACCAACAAAGAAATTAAGGATCATGCCCATTTTCTTCAGTGGCAGAGAGGGCAGAGATATTTTACAGCTTTGAGGCTGTTTTCGGGTAAAATTTATCTTAGTCCTGAGACTCCAAGAGTCTCAGGTATCTGAGATGGCCACCTGCAAGGCTTGCTCAGCTCCTTGAAGAGATGGATCCCTACAAAATGGAAATCAAAAACCTTATCAAGTCTGCTGGCCCAAGAAACTAGATGCCATAATATAAACATAGACTGTGCATTTGGTGCACTGAAACACTGTATTTCTCCTAAAGTAGCCTACATCAATTTTCAAGACAGAGTGACACCTCCTAGAGACAGTATTTAGCTGCTTCTGCACAGCCAGCTTTGGAAGAACAAAAGAGCTTAGAAGGAGAAGAGGGAGAGTTAGACATCTTCTCTCAAAATTTACTGAACTTGAACTTTCAGGATTGTTGTTTAAATGTTATAACACTACAGTAGAATATTATGGCTTCCCACTATATTTTTTTCTTTTATATTTTTATGATGAGAGATGTAAATGTCTCATATATATTGGAAGAATTTTTTCCCTATTATTAAATTGCTGATTAGTTTTTCCTCTCTGAAATCCCAATAAAATACCCTTAAATTAAATTTTCCTTCTGTATGCAGTTGATAATATTATGATCAAAACAAAATGGTTTATCTAATAAACATCCGGATATGAGTGACAGTGAAAACAGGCATTGATTATCATTTGAAACATGAAGGCTCTTTTGAGGTTCTAGCTACAGAACAGCTATCTCTAAAAGTTTAACTAAATTTTCTTTTCAAATAAACTGAAGGGATAGGGGAGGGCAGGTAAGAGGTCTTGTCAAAAGCTACAGTGTACTCAGTTACCTTGTGTTGAATTTCACTATCTTGATATTCTGTATAAACACCAGGGTGTATCTGCTCAGCTGTGAGCATATTTCTTCTTTACCACTTACACTTCCAGGTAAGATCCTGGCTGTACACATTGTCAGGCAGGTGAGGCAGGGTACTAAATAAGGGGTTTAAATCCAGGTTTGGTACATTCTAGGGGCTCGTATGCTTCAGACAGGCATATCTGTAAACCAAGTGGAAGAGACTGATGGCTGGGTTTTTGTTTTGTATGGAAAACATTAACATCTGCAGCCACAATACACTGTCACTCACCTTTCCTCTCTTCTCTTGGGGTGCTGATCATAAAGGTGTGCCCCCCAGGCCTAGGGGTGCCTGGCTTCCAGGTCACCAAAAAAAGCCAAGGCCATCGGCAGGAGGAGAGCCTAAAGTTCAGAACAGTGGGATTTATGGGGATGAGCCATCTTCCACGGAGGAACTACATGTGACTACTCACCCTATGACTTTTAGTATTCAGTGACCAACATCAAAGAAAAAATATGCAAATAATAGAAAATAATTACTGTATTCTAATACAATGAATAATCAATAGAATATTAATAAAAATATATAAAAATACATTAATCTAAATATGTTAATTGAAAAGCTTTATTAATATTCTCCAGGTTGTTTTCTAGATTATGTCATCACTTTTTTTCTTCAGGTATTACATCTGTCTTGGAATATGACTATTTCAGTCTTCTGTGCATTTTATGAGATGAGCATAGGTGTGTAAATATACTTAGTCTCCCAAATCATATCTTTGCCACAGAATTGTTGCTGGAGATATAAACATCTTTTAGGGTAATGACATGTAAAAGACAGGAAATAGTCTTTGCCTTGTCCACATATGGAATCTGACTTCAAATAAGATGTCCTCTACACATCAAATCCTCCTTTTTACTCTAAATGCTAGAACCAATGTCACTTTCTTCCTCTCATCTTCAATAACAAAGTGCTAAGGTCATAGCCCCAATCACTCAAACAAATAGAGGATTTTAACTGGGTTAAAAGAAACCAAGCAGGCATAGTCCTGAAAAACACTGCCTTGTTTTGCATTCTAATCCAACAAGGTAAAGATTTCTTGCACGCTTCAATGGCTTGGCTAAAAAAGTGTATCTCTGAATTGGAAACTTTAGGTAATAAGAAATTTAGACACCTCAGTCTCTAATCTCTCCTGCTGCCTAATTTTATCTGTGCATCTACCAGATATTCATATTTGCAGACATAAACATATTTTGGAGATGCAATTGGAAATCAAATATGTATTGGTTTCATTTTTTTCCTATCATTAGCCTTCAAATACATCTATTTCTTTTTTTCCTTCAGGCATTTTACTGTGTGGCCCTCAGTTTGCACTTTCCATGGCAGTATCTTAGTGGAAGCTTGCTCACCACCCTTCATTGACATTAAACAGAAGGAGGAACTAAATCTCTCCCAAGTGGTAATTAAATGCTGAAACAAGGGGTGCCACCATGCACAGCAACTTGCTGCTTGGAAAGGCTACTGAAAAGCTAAGCCATCAGAGCAAAACTGTGAGCTGGAAAAGCAAAGGCAAACACGGATCCCCATGGTTTCAGTGGCTGTAGCTGTGTGAGTGGAGCAGCAGGCCAAAAGGCAGGCGGTGGGTGGTGTGGGCTGCATGGACCTGGGGAAAAGCCAAGCAGCCTATTTTTCATTGGCCAAGATGATTACAGAAAAGGTAAATCTGGGAATTTTAAGATGCCTTCCCTGCTTGTTCCCAACATACTGGAAGCAAGGCCAGATGATTAAACAAACAAACTCATTCCTGTGATACATTGGAACCATACGGTTAATGATTTTTATTCTGGCAATCAATTAAAAAGGCTCCATATAGTGGCTGATTGCTCAGACTGGAAGGGTTGGTGGTGTATATTATTTAGTATTATTAGCAGTGTTTAGTATTTCTAGCAGTGAAAACAGTGAACCACCAAAAAACTTTTTGTACAATTATGTGTGCACACACTAAGGCCTTGAAAGCTTTAGTAGGAATGAAGCTCTCATTAACCTAAGAGCCGATATTAACCTATAATTACATATAATGAGAAAAGAAGAAACATAGAGAAAGAATGACAAACTGCTGATGAAATGTAGATTCTTATACCAACATAATGCATTAATTTGTGCTCATTTTATTTTGATGTAGAGAATTGTGATAATTCATTGTGTTAGCATCCAAATGATTTTGGGTTTTTTGTCAATAACAGCAACCATGAACAATGACTGGTCTTTGTCTTACAATAAAAACATTAGCATATATTACTGAAGTCTAATTCCACCAGCTCTTTCCTATCACTGTGTTGGCAAACATGAGGGTTACTGGTTTATTTTATGCCTTTACTGCTGCACCAAAGCAGTTTAGTGAGTGATACCACAGCTGATTTATGACAGGCTCTTTCCATAGAAACAAAGCTATGGAGTCACTTTTCAGAAACTTATATATGGGCAGCTCTTTCTACATATTGCCACATAAATCTTGAGAATTAAATTAAGGCTGCTTTAGTAATTCATAAAGAAATTACATTTACCAACTTTTTTCTCAGTTCTTAGTTTATCCCTTCAAGAGCTAGCACTTCCAAGCAGTAGAACAGCATCAGATAAATGTCAAGTGAGTTTCTACACAGCAGTGTGACAAGTGTAATATAAACCCATCTTAGGTGAAATGCAATGGTACCATTCAGTGCAAACTCTGACTCCCAGTCCCCACCCCTTTCCTGTTATTCTGATGAAAAGCCTAACCACATCTCTCGTTACCTGCCTTTTCAGAAGGGCATGGAGTCCAGGATGGTACAGGGCAAATTAAGAGACATAAGCATATTGCAGAGCATGCCCAGCCCTTGTTTCCTGAGTGTGGCACAGGCTCCAGGTCAGGCACCTCTGCCCAGCTCAGGCGCAGCGAGCCACAGACGAAGATGTGCACACAACAAAGGAGGCCCTGGAGCAATGTGGTACTTCCACAGGGAAAGGATAATTTTTGTCATTATACACTTGCTTAGCAGAAGTCACCTGGACTTAACATTTACTTTAAAGGTGTTGCCAAACTATTAAAGAACATCCCTACTTAACCTTTTTCAGTGAGACCTGGGTTTATGCCGTCTGCTCTCTGAGCTGTTTCAGTGCGAGCCAACTTTGAAAAGAAAATCATATGAGGCAAAGTGGAAGGGCTCAGGAGAAAAAAAGCTCATTTCTTTAGTAGTACTTATCATGTACATAACAATGTGCAAATGCAACCTTGCTAGCACAAAGCAGACTTGATTTCAAATGTGTTTAAAAAGATTTTTCTCTTTTTTTCCCAAAATTGTTACCTTTTAAACATGTCTATACCATGCCAGATATCCACTGTTTAAGTAAGTACTTTCAGATTTCCTATTTTGTTATTTAACGGAAATAGAGTTAGATATATATGTCAAAATGTGAAAACCAAAAAGAATTCAGGGTTTCAAGTTGGGTTCAAATTCAGTTATGTCTTCATTTAAGTTGTGTACTCTATCTTACTTTATGATTTGGGTAGCAATTCGGTTGCCGCAATGCTGTCGGTAGGGGCACCGGGCATTTGCTCGTGGTTTCAGGGGCTTCCGGGCTGCTCCAAAGGCACGGGAGGGCTGGCAAAGTTCCTGCAAGGTTTCACCCAATCCACTGATGGTACAGGCGCGTTGAAGAAGAAGAGACAAGCAGAGGAGCTTCCCAGATGGTTTATTTGGCACTGGGGTTGTGCCAGGGAAGCACTGGCACAGCATGTTACAGTTACATAAATACCCACACGAGGGGGCGGGGGGAGTGTTGCCCTGACTTTGCAGTGTTCAGTGTTTTTCCTTTTGTGATATTCTTAGAACCTTTTCTGTACCATGGCCATGGCTTCTCTTAGCAATTATCTATGTTTTCCTAAACTGTATCTATGTTATGAATTCCAGTATACTGGGTGGAGAAATATGATTGACAAATACTTTGACCAGTGGATTATGAGAGGTGGTAATTTCTACCTCCAATCCACGGTGATGTGTGAAAATATATAAATAAAAGTCAGAGGGTTCTGCCCGCTCTCTTTCTGCGCTCTCCTGTTGCTGTGTTTGTGTGGTTCCTTGTGTGGCTCTCCTTCAGGCCCTCGGCCTGGAGGCCTGCCTGAGGAGTGCTATAGGGGAGGGTACAACATCCAATAGGGGAGGAGTGCTAGGTTTTGAATTTGGCGGGCTTTGTATAGGATTGTGCAATACAGAGCCCTCCAGGAGGGGAAAACAGATGCCGGGGGGAGAGGGGAGACGGGAGACAGCAGAGCCTGGCCATGAGATAAACTGAAACTGGTCAGAGCTCACCGCAACATATGATAGCAGAACTTTTGGAAAAATATAATTCACAGTTCAAAAGTCTTGATAAATTTGCATTAAATATATAAAGTTGTGCTTATTCATAAGCCTTAAACAATATTTCTAAAAAAAAAAAAAAAATCTATTTTACCATGTAACCATACTTAGTGTTTTTATCTCAGAATAAGATTTTAAACTAGATTGAAATACTAATGGTTTTGATGTACTTCCAATGAAAAAGATCAGAATTAATTTCTCAAAATTTATAGATTGGGAACCAAATAAGGCATGGGAATTTACACATTTCTTATATAAATTGTGCAAGAATAATTAATAATAATTCATACTACCAGCTTTCAAAACACTACATTTGCATTTCAAGAAAATGAATATGTATAAATTGTTTTGGGGTTATTTATTTATTTATTTATTCTGAAACCCAAAGGTAAGGACAAAATTTAAAAATGCAAATCGCAGGAGTTTGCGTGTGTGCTAGATTTACTTCAGCACAACTGAGGACCTGCAATAATTGTGTTTATATAATTGCATGCTCACTCCACTGTAACCTGCAGACTACCTTAGACTGTGACCTCTAAGCAGTGATAGTCCCTCTGCGTGCTCTACACAGCCCTGGAAAGTGATGAGTTGTCCTGTTCTTACACATTCATTCAAGGTTGCCTTGGCAACCACTTGATAAGATGGTTCCATAATGTCTGTCCAGCTTTTTTCGCTATAGCATGAGTTTATAGACTAGACCATTTCAAAAGATGGCTTTCCCCCCTAGGGCCTGCAGACTCAATATAGATTTCTTCCTGTCTCAATAAACTTGCTAGTCTGGTTGCTAACAAACCTATGTGTTTATCATGTTACTTCCCAAATATGTATGCAGACATTGATTCGACTGCTCTGTATTCTGCTAAATGCATTTGCTAAAGATTTATTTTTATCCTAGGTTTCTCAAATTTATGTGACCATAACTTTCTGAGGACATGGCTGTCTCTGTTCATTCTAAATTCTGCTTGCCCCTAACATTCAGCCATGTAAAACTATTAAATAACCTTTAAGGAAGACAGGGGTGGTAAAGGCATAGATTTATCGTATATTAAATTGGTATAGTAATATTATTTTAAAAATATAATATTAATTCAATATACTGACATAGAGAAGACAGATTTCACAGGTAGTGTTTTCTGCTGCAATGTCTGAAACTAGACAACTGAAGAGAGGAAGGAAATAGAGACTGTATTATAGTCATCAGTGAGGGAAACAATACTCTGTGAATTCAAATAAAATATAGGTTGGATGCAGGTCATGGAACCTCGAACACTGAGAAATGTAATTGGAGATTGCACTTCTTGGACACCAGAGGGTCCATTTTGAGATTTTTTTTTTCGAGGTTTCCACGGTTGCTGATGAAGGGCCAAGTCACACTGCAGGTTTAGTAGAACAGGAGTCCATCATCAGACACAAGAGAAATTCACTGAAAAGCCTCCCAACTGTGCTGCTTCTATTTTCACATCATGTTTATGCTTTCAAGTGCTTCTATATTCATGGAAGTTAAAACCTTGCAAACAAAATTATTCTAGCCTGTCACAGACCTTCCTGATCAGTCAGGCAAATCCAACAGTGCCTGCAAACTGACCCAGAGTAAACTTCAGAGCTGGCATCCAGCAGCTGTTTCATTGAGATCTGGCATAGCTGCTTCAGTTCTCAGAGAAAATGGGATTATTTGGATTGAGGATGAGGGGATCCTTAAAAAAGTGAGTCTATATTGGAAAAAGTAAAATTTCCTGTGCTTACTATCGACAGTAAGAAAAGTATTTGCAGTTGCTGTTTTTGTGAACTGTTTCTTTCAGTAGTGAATCAGCCATAAAATTTCTATGGCAAATTATTTTGATCACATTATTTTAAAGTGCTTTCATTTTCACTTTTTGTGACCTGCATGAATTACTCTTGGTATTATGTTCTCTCATCTTTTAAGTACCACTTATACTATTTTCTTTGTCCTACCTAATAAAAAGAGGGGGAAAAAAAGACACTTCAAAAATGTGAATTCTGGACATAAAAGCAGGTATCACAGTAACAAATTATAATGGTTTTTTATAGCTCAGGATATGGACAATCTCTATGGCATGTAACTTTCAAGTCTAACGTTATCTCCATCAATGTAAGCTGAGGTCAGTTTGTCAGGACTGAAAGCACCTGATCATGGGTCTGTGAAGGTTCAACCTGAACATTTAAAAAGATAAGAGAGAAATAGACTTTTTCTCTTCATTAATTTGCTGTTTAAAAGAGACTCTGCTAACTCTATGTTGCAGTGAAACTTAGAGGAGAAAATTCATATTAAATGCTTGGATTGTAGTCTTCTGAGTTTTGAGATTGTTTACTTCATATGGATGGGCCTTTTTTTGTTGTTGTTCTTCATGTATCTTGATTATTACATATTCCTTCCTGCTCTAAAGTCAGAAAAGCTAACCAGAATTAATTTACTCTCACAATTCTCAAAAACATAAAACAGTTCTTTTTTATGTTTGAACAGAAAGGGAGCAAGGTCTTGTGCTGCATTACAGAGCATAATAAAAATATTAAACAAGCTCTTTCATAGTCATTTAACTTTTCATTCCTAAAGACATAATTCACTTTAGTCCCAGAGCAGCATGAATGGCCATTGTCACAAAAGATATAGTTTTGCCTTCTAAAAATTACAATTCTATATGTGGTACTCAGTTGTTGTAGCAAATTAGTAAAGTGTTCACTGCTCTTATTTTTCTCCTTTTTCTTTTTGGCATGTTAATTTATTAGCATTTTATTTTCTTTTTATTGACATGGATAAGCTAATTTTCAGCTTCTCTTTAACAAAAAAAAAAAAAAATACAACTCCAGGGATGTATTTCTTTTTTTTTTGTTTTTATTTTAATGCCTCAGTAATCATTTGACAAGTTGGGAGTTGAGAAGTGCTGAGACTGACAAATCTTGCTGTAAAATTAAATGTGTAAGAAATTTCAGTGTGTGGTTTGTAAAGAGAGAAGGATGTGTGGTACTTGAAATAGACTAGGTGAGGCTACACCCACTCAAGTGCACTAATATGGCACAGCACCCTGAGCAGGCACTCTGTGCTGAAATATGAGACAAGCTAATTTAAGGAGAAGGACTAGAGGATCTCAAGCCTACATTTGAGATTTCAGTAACCTGAACAAAAGACATATTAGAGCTTGAATTCAGTGTTTTGACCTGAGGAGATATTAGATAACTTCTAGACTTCATACTTCAGGCAGTATTAGCATTTTTAAGTTTTTTGTTGTTTTTTTTTTTTTTAACAGCTAGAGAAAATGTTTCAAGTTCAAATTTTCTAGCATTACACATGCAAAGTGGAAATACTGACATCAGTTTCAATAAAAATTAATTTTAGTCATGTTAGAAGGTGGAGTAATAAATTTCAAAGATTCTTTCCAACAGTGCACTTCTGTGATTATATGAATTTGAAAAAACACCCTGAAAAATCCAGAAGCCTTTGGTCTTGAATAGATCAAGATAAAAATTATATATGAAATGCTTTCAGATCTGACTAGATAGGAGATCTACTATGGAAAATAAAAAGTAATTATTATCTACTGATTAGAGTAAGCAAACAAATTTTTGTGTCTGTGAATTCTGAGCAATCTCTGAACTTATGCATACTACACAGAATTTTCCTTTTAACAAGAAAGACATCTGCTTCTGTTAACTTCATCTTGAAATATTTCACAGTAGTCTTTGTTATGATAACCAAAGGAAATCCGAGGTCAAAAATTTCTGAGTTTCTTCTTGTGGGCTTGAAAGTTTATCTACAAAGACCCATACAAACTATTCTATTTTAATCATTCCAGTTTACTTCCAGCACACTGGAAATGTACCAAGGCCTTTTAACTTGGGACATTTTAACTTTAAGCAGTTATTTACCAGATGGAGCTGTAAAAGGAAATGGATTTTTGTTTGAAAAAGGAGATAATATTTTATTAAGAGATAGACATGCTTTTAAAATTAATTTCATAGTTAGAAAAAATAAAGGAACACTTTACCGTTGTTAAAGTAAGAGCTATGTTCTAATTAAGTTACGTTATAATGGCGGCAATAAGATACTTTTGGAGTAAACATGAAGTTTTCCATTAGCACATGTAGCAAGATGTTCACTAGCAGGTGACCACCATACCTTCATCCTCTTTTGTATTTTTTTTGTCTGAAACATCTTCAGCTTTGCTTTCTCTGCAGAATCCTGAACTTCTTCCCTAATTGAGTCTGATGGAGCAGTCTATACGAAGCAAGAATTTATAGATATCAGAATAATACAATGGAAAAGAAAATTACTTCTTTACCAAAATGAAACTTACAGGTTGGCAAAGGAAGAATAAGTTCCTGCAATTTGTCTGATTTACCCCAGGGTTCCCACATATTCAAAATTACTCTTCACATTTCTTGTAAAGATACAAATTTGTTCTACATAATTGTAAGGACAGATCTTTTCCTTCCTAAGTAAAGCAATGGTCAGAGAAGTTGTTCTTACTCACAGAAAACTTTAACATTTTTTAATTTCCAAGCTATCTTCAGTATAATTTAATTTTGGTTTTGTACTTGCACATTATTTTCAACTGTAATCCTGAATACAACTCAAAATATTGTGAGTAAAGCTCTTGGTCACAGAGCAGCCAGTCTGGCCAACTCTAGTTCAGTAGATGGAACCTGAGATGCTTCATCACCCCATCTGTGACACTTAGCTGGCAGAAATTCAAGGACTTTCAAAATTGTACTCTTCAGATTTCTCTGAAATCAGAATAGGCAAAACGCACTGTCATAGTCGAATGCTCTCAGTTTGCCAAACCGACAATTCTAAAATTATCTTCTCAATCATTTATTATTTTTTAATTCTTCATCCTTCCCTGTCAAAGTTAATCTGGTTAAACTGGTTAATCTGGTTAAACTATGTGTTACTACTTAGCTAACGTGGCTATTCAGAAGGAAAGAAGACTTAGCTTTTCTACAAAAGTTCTCCTGAGACAGCTAGTGAATTATAGGCAATCAATAAGACCTAAGAGTAACTTTGCATTGTTCTTCCACTAAAGCTATCAGTAAAAGAGATTGTATGTGGAATATAAACTCAGAATAATTTTGAATCAGTTATTGAATATAAAGGCTAAGATTCAAATGGGGCTACTTGCTTTGAAACTTGGGAAAAGAGTTTCCTAGATGTAATTAGATGATATTATCACAAGACTAGAGGAAAAGGTTATTATTGGTATATTGTATAATGGTTATTATTACATGGAATCAAGTACATCCTCTACTGTTCAGCCTTTGACATTTTGCTCCAGTTAGCTTCTTTATTTACCCATGAGGCTTTCCTATTTTTTAAGCTCTGACAAAAAGCTGTGGAGCATACTCTATTGTTGTCCTTTTCTCAGGCAGTACCGGGTATTTTGGCCTTTTAGAGGCAACGTTCTAATGGAAGTAAAAGTAATGACATGGTGATCTATTTAGCTTGTTTATTTATAGAGTGTATGTCCTTGAGTGGCTCCACAGTAGGTCAATGACACAGGAAGACCCCTTCTTTCAGGAGTCTCAGCTCAAACATCAACAACAGAGCTTTGAAAACTGTCTCTAATTAAAACCTCATGGAAAAGAGCAACTTCTTTCTTCTTTTGTCAAAATGCACACTTAAGAAACTGTGTCATGAAAGTGATAACTAAGTGGCACATCTTCCGTTAATGTACAGAGCTTACATAAATTTTAAAAAATGTAAAATCACGTCCAAGATTTCCACCTGACTATTCTCACATGAAAATTCTTTTCTCACTACACAGCCTTACTTTATATGCCAAGAGATCTCAACCAAATAACCTTGCTAGAAGTATCAGAATGAAAACTCTGGAGGAAAGAGTCATGACCAGAATCTAATCGCTC
The DNA here is from genome assembly GCA_013400735.1 of Pomatostomus ruficeps. Taxonomy (NCBI): domain Eukaryota; kingdom Metazoa; phylum Chordata; class Aves; order Passeriformes; family Timaliidae; genus Pomatostomus; species Pomatostomus ruficeps. Next base: position 34,222 of record VYZT01018055.1, on the reverse strand, counting down.
AGTCACACCACTTATGTGGAAAGAGATATTCAGAGGTTTGACTGCATGAAAACTGAAACCTTGTTTTACTAAAAGTGCAAAAATACTTCTTCCTATTGCCTACAGATATCCTTAGTGTTCTAAAGGTATGTTTGCTAAGGTTGTGACTATTGTCAATTAATGGTCACTTAGACACCTTTCAGCCTTTGATGTAATTCTGGATTTACTCTGGAATAATACCTATATTATACGTTTTCATTTTCACATGTAAACATATGCAAACTATTTTCCTTCTCCTGATTCTCAGTTTCCCTTGTCTCTTGATACTTCACCAGCTAAACAGTTTTGTCAATGTGTCAATCTACATCCATAAAACAAACACTTCAAACTACTTTTTCACCTTATTTTAAACTCTACATCTCTTATGCTCTCCTTTCTCACTCCTTTTCCACTACTATATGGAGGAGTTAAAGCAGCACCAGACAAGCTCACATCTAAAGGAACTCCACAGGTGGTGCTATAAAAGGTGCTTATCAAGTTGCCTGCCACCCATGACGTTTAACTTAGTCACATTCACCTTGGCATTTCCATGCTTGACTACAGTGACCTAATAACAAGAAGAAAGATAAGGGAGAAAAGGGTTCTTTTAATCTCTACTTCTCCATCACATATATAATCTATTTTCTGCCAACTTTAGTACAGATCTAATTTAATTCATAGGGAGAAAAAAAAATCCACAACAAACTTATCCTCTCTTTTTCTCTTAGATGAAAATATGATCTAAATGGCCTAGAAACTTTAGGTATCTGAAAAACTTCTCTTTAATCTGTTTCTCCCTAAAAGATAACTCTCCTCTTGAGCCCACTGGAGTCAGTAGGATTTAGATTGAATCCAATAAGATTTGGATTAATTTTTCTGAGAGCACACAATTCATCTCAGTTCTCTTATTAGGTCTCCAGGTTGTAGCAGGATTATGAAAAATTCTCACCTACAAATAAAGATCGAGTCTGCATACCAAACCAATCAATTTCAAAATTCCTTAGGGATTTTTTAATTCAGTATCTTATATATGAGATTATTTATACTCAAACATGTTTTTTTTCTCCATAATCACCAAACAAGCAAAATTACTAAACTTAAACTCAGTTTCTGTAAGCATCACTGCATGCAAGAAAATTTTAAATGAAAATGTTGGGCCAGGGGCATGAAAGCTCTTCATGGAGGTAGTTGACTTAGCCACACAAATGATTTTAAAGTGATATTTCAACAACTTAAAGTGATTTCATAACACATTATGTTTTAGTCAAGCATTTAAGACATTTTGTTTATTCCCGGCTTAAGTAACCTCTTTTCACTTATTTATGAGACTATTTAATGGCATAATGGAGCCACAACCATTATCTTCTTGCTATTCCCATGGAGTGGCAACAGGTTACTTCTCTCTCCTCAACGCGGAATGCCCAAGATGCACTTCACCAGCTCTCTATTTGTCATCACTCATATGATCTCATTACCATCCTGGCCAACACCTGGGAATATATGGGTTGCTTGTTCACAGAGCACTCATGTGGGGCAGGGCCATGCCACTCCAGAGACACTGAGAACCATGCCTGGGTCTCACAGCCCAACTTGGTCCCAGTCACAAATCCCTTCCAGAACCTGCAGGGCCTCCTGCACCCTAAACTGATGTCTGCATTTCTCTTCTTTGAATTGGATGTTGTCTAGTCTAGTAAAGAGGAAGGGATGAAAAGGTATGAAGCAGCAGTTAAGAAAGATGCTTCAGGAGGCACCATAAACAACACAGAAGCTAAGACAATCGCACTTGCCAGCAGTGTCAGGAAGCAACAAGGTTCAATTTAAAGGTGTTGTTTACAGAGATAAAGATAATGTACATGATAAAATCAAACAGAAATCTAGGTCCTCAGTATTTACCTAAAACCTGAAAATTCTGTGTGTCAAAGTTAAATATAAGCCTGGAACCCACGTAAGAATGTTACATCACAGAACTCATTAAATACAGTGCTCAAATATAGAGATTGATCCTACCTTTTCATGATGAGTGTTATAGCAGAAAATTCTATTATAAAAGATCAATTTTTATGTCTTTTGCATGTAGGACTTTGCAAATGAACATAGAAACAACAGTCCTGCATTTATTTTCAGGTTTACTTGGTATCCACTTGGATTTCAGAGTCACGTCTTACATTTAGTTATACAATCACTAAACTAAGAAGTTCCCACAACAGGTTTCTAGATGGAAATTCATCTAGTTTCCAGACTGGTTTTACAGAACCTGTTCTACACATCACAAACTTTGCATTGTTGCAACATCAGTGACTCTTTTTACCTTTGCAGTAAATCTCTCCATTATCCTAATAATTAGGAAAATGTTTTATCTTTTTTTTAGCAAGAGTTGATTAAAATTTTATCTTTCCTGTATTTTGTACAGAAAAAAGTGTGTACTCTGCTGACTCTAAACCTATACTTCAAGATTAAATTTTGTGGGCCATTTTTTCTAAGCCTAGCTTTTGAAAAAGGGGAAGATTTCTTCCATAACATTATGTATAGTCTAATAAATAGGAAGAATATAGTAGGAAATAGTAGGAAATAATAGGAAAAACCAACTGATTTCCCCTAGCTGATCTCCATTTGTCCATAACATAAAACACACAGTTCAGTTAATTGGAAGATACTGTCTGAATCATCTTTATGTCGGATTTTTAAAGGTAATAATAATAAAACTGTTTAAAAGATATAACATTTTTCTGCAGGGAGTCTGATCGAGAATTTTCTTAAAATGATGTAACATTTATCATGTACATGGAAACATTAAAGGTGAAATTTACTTCATTTAGAGGAGAAAGCAATTTTATCTCTGTCCTTTGGAGGTCTGAATTATATATATCCTAATAAATATACATATTTAGTTCCAATAGAAGTCATTTGTTTTTACGTCATTGTAGAACATTATGCATTTGATTGCCATCTGTGCCAGAAGCATAGTAGTAATCTGTGAAAAAAATGTGCTCTTTGTAAATTTTAAGCATCTTAAAAATTCCTCTTACAGAAACCTTGGTGATTTTTGACATAGAAGTGGAAAATTACATTTCCCACATAAAATAGTTCCTCAAAATAACATCTTGATCTTTTCCACTATATATTTAACCCACAGCAAAAGGTTAACATTTGCATTAGGAGACAGCAACTTTTAAGCAAAACAGAAGGGCACAGGTCTTCCTGCTTTCAAGCATAAATAAATAAATAAATAAAAAAAGCCCAACAAATACTCAACTCAGTCCAGACTTCCCTCTTTAAGAAAACACAGAAAGGAACAAGATAATTGAAAGGATTTTCAATATGATTGCAAGGCATGCCTTTTGAATCATACTAAACTAATATATACTCTTTAATTTTCCTTTACCCGATAAGTAGACTAACTTGAAAATAAAATGTAGTCTTCCTTTGATACAACAGTGTCCTTTAATAATACTTGTATATCTGACATCAATTTGTCTACTGATAGAACTTTGAACATTTTCATCCGTTCACACCTTGTTAATATCACCACAATCTTACTGCAATCCACCTCTCTATGCCCCAGAACAGCTAGACTGAGATGGCTATGGACCTCAGTCACATCCTTATTCATAACACTGAGTGAAAACCTTTTTAAAAAAAACCCTTAACTCATGTTTTCTCCTTAAGTAAAGGGTCTATCATTCACTCCTTTCTTGCTCAGATCATATTAGCATTTCCGCCTTGCACTTCAGAAAACATAATTTTCTCAGAAGTCATTGCTGCCTGTAACTGTGTGTAGGACCACAATATTTACGTCTGTCTAAAAGATATTGTTTTTATTTATTCAATAATTAAAAACAAAGTTCTAACCTCGTGAAAGAGCTATCAAACCTTTCAACAAAACTACTAGGATTTAAAAATATTCTTTACTCTAAATGCTATTAATAAGAATTTTGTTCATGGTGTCTGAGGCAGTTTCCAAAATGTCTTTTTGTCCTGTATGTTATGTACTGACATAACATCTCTATAGGCTAAATCAAGGAGCTTTTTATTCTACTTAAGACATCCACTAGCACAAAAATAATTTCTCTCTTCACACCCTCTACAAATGTGCTACCTATTCTCACAGAAAGACTCAGACATGATTAATTCTCCAGTATCCATAATTTTGCCCATTTCCTTGCTCCCTATCTTGTTTCAGTAAGAAACAAGATTTCACTGTTTCTTATTTTCCTCAGCTGGAGCAAAAAAAGCATATCTCCAATTTCCATTGAAATTCCCTACCAGTCTTCTCTCAGAGATCCTGATGGGTTTCTACGGATGGCTAACTTCTCACAGAATTAACAATTCATACAGTAAAAGACAATTGTATATGACTTTTATAATTTTTAAAAGTCTAGGAAAATATTCATTAACCGAATATTTCAGACATTTTGTAGGTTGTAAACAATTGCATATAACCTGAGTCTTCTTCACATGCATTAACAAATAAAAGGTCTTTTATTTAAGGAGATGTTTCTTAATATCTCTCTGTTCTAAATACTTCCTTGAAGAAGCTCATAAAGAAAGCTCTTGTTATGTATCAATTCCTTAAGTTCAACTGGCTAATTTTTTATTTTAAAATTAGAAACTAAATTGCAATTACAATCTGAAAAGAACAGAAAGAGCATTTAAAAAAAATTAAGTTATCAGTTTCTGGCCAGCTGTATTTTAAAGATTTAATTTTCAAACATGAATCATTCACAAATGAACATCTAAGACAACCATTTTTACAATATATGAGAACAGTTCTGCATTGCCATAAGTCATGTAGAAATGGAAAGAGATAAGCAAAAGACTCTGACAGACAGCTGTAACACAAAGATTAAAAATGCTCATCATGTATAAAGTTCAAGTGGGGTACAGACTTTGCTACAACAAATCTTCACTTGTAGACCTTTCCATTTTGCTTATAACTAGAGTCAGAGAGTCTTACTCCTTACTTCTTTGAAATCTTTCTCATTTTATTATGAATGTTTTCCAGAGTCTGAGATGTTTTGTGATTAATTTTGAGGGGTAACTCAAAATGCAATTTTTTTATCTACAGGAATTCTAAGAATTTGGTTCATTTGGTTCTTACCTATTTTAAAGGTTACTTCTCACTTTGTGTCTTTGTTGGCAAATAAAGATGAATTCTGAATGTTCAAAAGACTTCTCTCCTGTTGCATGCCATGAAGGAGGAGCTTGGGAAAAAAGGGAACGTTTTGTTCATTATGAAAGAAAGTTTTATTCTAAACTTCATATATGTCATAGAAACTGGTTTTTGTCGGGCCCACTCCAGGTATAAAAGTTTGAGAGAGTTCAAGATGTTCTGGTTATTTATGTTCAATATTCCTTAGCATGGTATGGTTCTATTTAAATCTAAAAATATTACATTTTGAGGAGAAAGTCTATAATAGACAGATGGAAAGGTATTGTCATATATGTTTTACAATACTGTTACGTAAAATATTTGGTGTGAGTTCTGAAAAATCTTCCCACATATTCTTACAGTACACATAGATGAGTGTGAGAGGCAAAGAAAGAGAGCCTACAGCTTTCAGAATTTTTCAGCTTTTCAGAAATTCGGAAGCTCAACATATCATGCAGTGACATTTGGATGGAGTGCTTCAAATGATTAAAATAGAGACTGTAACAGGAAGCGATGGTTTCTTAATCATCATGGTAAAATAAGTCACATAGCAGAAGTGATCACATTTTGGGCATTTTAGATACTTTGTGTATTTTGTGTTTCTCTACATATAATATATTTTGTATATACGTAGGGGTTTATGTGGGTTTATATCTCCTGTGAACTATAGCATATACCTGTATGATATGCATATACTTTAACTATGTATAAATACTGATATATAATTTTAATAAAACCAGCATTTTTTTCCTTTCACTTAGATTACATACTGTCCTTTTCTAAAGACAGAATACTCTGTTCTTATCTTGCTCATTTATTCTCTGCTTATTCCTGCCTTCACTTTGAATTCTAGGTGGTGTCCTCTATAGTCTCTTCAGGCTATGCTAATTTGAAGTCTGAGCTCCAAGTGGTACTTTTCATCTACCATTTGTAGTCTTGTGTCATCTTGGGCAGCTCCTCAGTTTTACCATGTCCCTGAAAGCCATGTGTAATCATCACCTAGGATGAGATCCAACAACAGATTGACACCTATATTCAGATGAATATGCAAGACATATCTATCTTGGAATTCAAATCCATTAAAATAGAGTCAGCACTGAATACGGAGTCTGGAGAGTTACTCTGTTAATCAACCACTACTTTAGGGTAATCTGAATTACTGCCTAGGCTCAGGTGATTGTATTCCTCATGACCTTTCACTGGTTGTGCTACTGGTGATCTATGAAATATCTTTAGTATCCTGGTTGACTCTTCTCCAGAAAGTAATCATATAAGTTTTATGACCTCTCTGCCAGCTCTGTGCTTTTATCCTGGGTAACAACAAATTGCCTCAAATGGTACCAGATGACTGTGTTTAGAGAACACAGATATATCTTAGGGATCTTAAAGGGAGTTTACAAATCTTTTAAACTTGCAGACATGACAAGTAAATGTTAGACTTTTTAATCCGGAGTTGTCTTGCTCTTTCAGCTACATCTTCAGTTTACTAGGGTGTCCAAATTATTTTTCCACTTTCATAATCTACTAACAAATGCCTTGGTTCCTAATATGTTAAAAAATATTCATTGGAAAAGAGAACAGTAATGGTAGGATTAAAGGAGGAGGGTTAGACACTTCCTGACCTTGGGACAAGAGACAGGAAAACAGATAAAACTGTGTGAGGGTTTATGTTGCTTTGTTAGACAAACCACATCCTAAACTGAGCATGGAGAAAAGTCTGCTGCTGGCAAGCCATGAAGAGATTTGGGAGGATTGTTATTGTGGTTTTAGTAGTGGGGAGGGAACTATAAAGATGGCTCCTGTGAGAAGCTTCTGGAATTCTTCACCATTTCCAGCAGAGCCAACCTCTGATGGCTCTGAAGATGATGGACATGCCACTGGCCATGTCTGGGCCAATTAGAAAGGTTGGTTACGCCTCTGTGATAACATATTTAAGGAAAAATCAAAACAAAATGTACACACAGCTGCCTTTAGTTAGAGAAGGAGGAGGATATGAGAACATGTGAGGGAAAACAACATGGACACACCAAGGTCAGTGGAGAAGGAAGGAGAGGAGGTGCTCCAGGCACTGGAGCTGCGAATCCTCTGCAGGCCGTGATGAGCCCATGGTGAGGTGGAGTCCACGAGGGATGCAGAGCCACCCGCAGTCTGTGGGTGAGGTGCCAACGTTGGAGTGGGGAGATGTTGGAAGCTGCAGCAGCCGCAGATGCCAGAAGAAGCCGCAGCAGGTGCAGCCCAGAGAGAGACAGAGACTGAGATAAAAGTCCCGCAGTTTGTGAAGGAGGTGACCACGCTGTAGCGGGTGGATGTCGGAGGAAACTGCAGTCCAGGTGGGAGACCCGGTTGGAGAGAGAGAGGCCCCCTGCTTCCATGCTGGAGCAGTTTGTCCTTGGGGGACTGCATCCCGTGGACGAGTAAACCCACACCATAGAAGTTCACAGAGAACTGTCTCTTGTGGGAGGGACCCCATGGCAAAAGCAGAGGAAAAAGAAACTCCTCTCCCTAAGCAGGGGAAGAAGATCTTGGAAATGGACTGACCTGAACCACCCCTCACCCCCTCGCACTGGTGGTGGGAGGGAAGGAGGGGTGGGAAGGAAAAGAATGCTGTCTTTTAAAGGTTTAGTTTTACTTCTCATATCCTCCTTCTAACTCTGGTAGAAATAAATTTCACTTTGCAACTTAAGTTGAGCCTGGTTTGTCCTTGGAGCATTTTCTCCCAGTTCCTTATCTCAATTCATGGACCTTTGTGTTAATTCCCTGGGTTTCTTTCCCCCCTCTCCTTCCCTCCTCTGCCCAGCTGTGGCAGGGAAGGGAACAAGTGAGCAGTTGCTGTGGGTGCCTGGCACTTAGCCAGGGTCAAACCACAACAATTGTTCACAAGGAAAGGAATAAATTGGGAAATAGTTAAGACTTAAGCAAATTTTGGCTCCTAAAACAACAAAAATTTAATGTATTTCTGAGAGCTATTGCTTAATTATAAATAGATGTTTTTATTCTGAATTTGCTTTCTATTATTTATTGCTGGCATATTTGAAAATATGCTGACATAGTTTTGCAATAAGGTCAAAATAGTTTTAAATAGATATGTTACAAGAGTTTAAAAATTATTTGATTTAAAATGCAATTATTATTTGCAATATCATATGTTATCATAGAAAGCTCTTTTTGTGAACATTTGCCCTACAAGAAAGCTTAATAGGTTTCCACATATATTACTACAGTAAAATTGACTCTATATTCTATACTTATGGAGAAAAAAGCAGCAGATGGATCTCCACCTCTTACGTATTTTCTCTTCACTCTTCATTTTCTTTTTGTAGCTTTCATCTATTTTATGTCTAGTCTACCAAGCAAATCTAAACACAACCTAATTCATCTAAATTCTAGATCTCTTTACATAATAAATTAATAATCTAAATCATTCTTGAAACAACCTAATGCTGCCTGAATCTCTGTATTACCTTGTCACTGGGCTCACTACTGAGGAACTTCATTTTTATTACAACACAGATAAGGATACTTTGCTGTTTAGGGAAAAGCAGCCCAGCTCTCCCAAACTGCTCTGCTGCAGGCCAGGTCACCAAAAGGACTTTACCTTCCAAGAAAGCACAAACCTTACAGTGGCCATGTCACTCCCAGGGTCCACCTTCTGCTTGTTTTCACTTCCAGTCAGAACAAACTCAAATTTTAAAGTTGTGGAAATTAAATTCCTTTACTTTAGCAATACATGTTGATGGACCTTTATCTTTCCCTCTTGGAAAACATTAAAATTATTGCTAGGTATGCCAGCTACAATTGTCAAATCTTCATTTTTTCCTCTCTTCCAGTGCAATATTGCCTTTGTAACTGTGTATTCTTTTGGTCAGGCTCACCTAATATTTTGACAACTTTTATGTTACTATATATCATAAAGACACATAGATAAACAAATACTATTGAACACCTTCTTACTGTTCTGCCTTAAGGTGCTTTCTCTCATTCAGAGGTTACCTCTTACACAGAGAAAGCAAAATGAAACGGTTTTAATGTATAGGAAAGTTATTCAAAAACCATGCACTAAGTGATTGAGGAAATTATAGACACATTGTAAGTACAGCTGGTTATAAAAAAAATAAATTCCTTTCATTTATACTATAGATATACTAACAAGTATTAATTGTATGTCTTGTAGTCTTGCTGTTGAATTAGATAGAATGCTTGCAGTATGAGCTGCTGATACAAAATTTCAAACATTTCCTACATAATAACAGCCAAATGGGATTTAAAAGGAACAGTTCAACAGTGAAACAGCAATGATCAGTAACCTATTGTTACATACTAAAAACTCTTGTCAAAAAACAAGAGGAATAGTCTTTACTTTTCTACATCACAGGCTCAAAGTTACCAAATATTCCCTTGGGCCATCTCTTCAATCATTCTTCTCATGCCCTTCCCCTTATATAATTTGAAGGGCTAAGGGGGGAAGAGAAGCTATAAAAATAATGTCCAACTAAACTAAGATATGTGGGAGGCAGGGCACTATTCACTGGGGAGCAGTGAAGAAGTGCTATTCTAAGTAGATAAACTCACATCCCTTAGTAAGGGAAAAAACTCTCCCTCCCAAGATCCTTTGCAATCCTCCATGTTTTCAGGATTCTCGGGACTCCATTCCCCAGAAGGCATTGCGCTGTCGCTGTGTCCCCTGGGATGGGTCACCTTCCCGTTGCGCAAGACCCTGGGGGTATAAGAGTCACCACGTGTATTCATTCAGGACCTTCTCCGCATGGCATTGCAGCAATAAACATCTAAGAAGCCGAGCCTCAGGAGATCCTTCTTGTTATCGTCAGTAGGCTATATCTAAGGCAGCAGACATAACACCATGAGTCCACACGGGGACGGGAAGGGACTGAGCGGGGTACGAGGTGGCGGCTGTGCTGGCAGCCTGAGCGGGAGAGCTAGGATCCTAGGATCCAGCAGCAAGAGCCACGGTCCTGTGATCTCAGAGCCACGGGAAAACTGCCCTGCCATGAGAGCACCCCTCGCCTCTGCTTCAAGCCCCACCACTTTCGTGGGAGTCCATTTCAACCCTCAGATCATAGATATAACCGGACATAAGAAAGGTACAGTTTAAGAAAGATGAGGACATTCCAAGGTGAAACGTAAAATGGTTAAAGCAAAAACTTGTTCAGTTTCTGGCTCTAGAACTGACTTAGTGTGTAATCACGAGTAAATATTTTGCTACTCTTTCATCTTGATTGTAACATTTTTTTTTAAAGAAAATGCAACTTTACTTTCATAACACTGAGATCTCAGGACAAGGTTGTAAATAAAATCAGAATAAGAGAAAATTGTATGCAATATGAATTAATACTTTACTAACATATTAATTGTAAGTTTCACTCTCTCTTTCTCCTCTCTCTCTCTCTATATATATATATATGTATCTCCTCTAAGATGAAAACTATGAGCACAAATATTTAGTGTTCAGCTCTAGAACTCATAGAAATATCCCTATGATATGCCTATGGTATATGATGCTAGAGTAATGTTCTGATTTGTTCATACGAGTAGACACTACCATCCCAGGTGGTGCACTACACAGTTGATGAATCTCTCTGCAGACCCTCTTTCTTTTGCCCCTCTTGTAGCTGGACTAGAGGCTTATACTTTCTCTACTTGATTACATGTACAAACATTTTTAAAATGTATAAGCTTTTCTGTGGCACTTTAAAACCAAATGAGTTCAGCTGTACAGGCCAAACACAAGACTAGGAAGACAATTATTACGTGTATTTTTCCATAGCAATGCAGGTGTAGATAGGGGATATTCAAGAACCTTCTGGACACAATCCTGTGCCATGTGCTCTAGGATGACCCTGCTTGAGCAGGGAGGTTGGAGAAGATGACCCAGTGTGGTTCCTTCCAGTCTGACCCATTCTGTGACTCTGTGATATCAAACAGCTACATTTCACAAACTAGTGATGTGGTATATACTCTTTAAGGAAAGTAGTCAAGTTTAATGATTACCTAGACTCTAGCAGCTGGAGGTGGGCTCCTTCTGTCAAAGTTAGATAAAGGCTAGAAAAATGAGATCATATGGAAGGAAGAAATTTAGAGGAGAACCCGACATATCTGATGCATCTGGAAAATAATTTAACCTATATAATCTAAGTTACTCCAGAACCCTTTGAAAATATTAACTATAGCATTTCTGTGTGTACAAGTTTGTTGAAAACTCACCTACACTTCCATTCACTGTAGTACATTGACGATTTAGCGTCATAAATTTTCAGAAGAAAAAAAATATTCCTAGATATCACTTGGAATTGGAAAATAAAAAGCAACCAATACAGACTGAAAGATTATGGAGAAAAACTTTTTACAAGGGCATGAGTGACAGGACAAGGAATGGCTTCTAACTGAAAGAAAATAAGTTTAAATTAGATATTTGAAAGAAATTTTTTACTGTGAATGTGGTGAGGAACTGGAACAGGTTGTGCAGTGAAGTTGCCTATGCCCCACCCCTCAAAGTGTTCAAGGCCAGGTTTAATGGGACATTAAACAACCTGATCTAGTGGAAGGTGTCCTTGCCCATGCCAAGGGCCTTAAAACCAGATAATCTTTAAGGTCCCTTCCAACCCAAGCCATTCTATGTTCTTATGATTCTATGGTTATTTAAGTCTCTAGTCAAGCTAGTAAATACAATTTTCTCTTTCTAGTTTTCCAAATAAATTTTCCTTCTGCTTTTTTTTCAAAGAGAATTCTTCCTTTTCCTTCCTTGTTATCCCAGTCAAGTGCACGTTCTCAGCAAGGGTAGAATACTCAATTCTTAATTTGGTCCTTATTTGGTCCCTTCTAAACCTTTGTTGTCTAAATACTGGTAGGTAAGATGGCTTCAGGGAATAAAAAATGTATTTTCTCTTCACATTCTCAGAATTATTTTGTTATTTTTTTAGCTAGAAATATTGTTATCTTTTCTTCTCAGTCATTTCACTATAGCAGCAATTAGGAATATGCCTTGCTTCCATCATCTTCATGATGGAAGGAAGGCATATTCTGTCCTGCGACAAGATGTTGATTCTGAATTTTGAAGGGAACATTCAGAAAAGGAAGGAAGCACAAAATATTGGAGAAAAGAAATGTTAGGTGAGTAAATAGATCAAAAAACAGAAAGAGTTTGAGTGGAAGATGGCACAACCTAGAAAAATCCAAGTATGGGAAGAGGGAGAAAAATTAAAATATTAAGACGGAAAGAAAAGAGTTATAGAGGTAAAATATGAGAAAGAGGAGGAGATGTACTCATTTCTCAAAGATGTGAAAGCTTTAAAACTCTGAAGTATATAGGAGATGGGGATGCATGTCTAATCAAATAGATGTTATTCAAGGTTTATAAGAACATGAAAGCAAGACTTGGAAGTTCAAGAACAAACTATTCCACCAAGTGTAAAATGCAATACAGAAAACAGCTGACTCTCACTGAAGTATTTGTATAAACAGCTGTACTGAAGAGGAAAGAACAGAAGTAGTGATGGCATGCAAGGGTCACAATAACAGAATTACATTAGTTTAGAACTATGATGATGACCTAACATAGGATTTTTTCCTCTGATGTTTTCTTTCCTATTAGCATGTGACCATGGCAAGGTGTATTTCTTTATGTTTGTAGAATCATAGAATATGCTGAGTTAGAAGGCACCCGTTGGGATCACTGAGTCTAACTCCTGGCCCTGCACAGGACACCTCAAGAATCATACCATGTGCCTGAGAGATTACTAGGTCATGCTTCCCAATTTTTTTTTTTTTTAAATATTGAAAGCTTATCTAGAATTAGATGCTCTTTTGGCACATAGTTGTCATGCTGATCGTATATGTTTGACAGAAGCATACATTGAGTTTCAAAGACAAGAGGAACAAAGAAAAGATTATTGAGGCCCAAATTCACCAAGGACTTGCAGAAAATTCCTATGCCTTTACTGGAAAGTGTAATCTTCAAAATCCTCTCCTAACTTCTTAGTTACTAAAGGATAAAGAGCTTCTTTTAAACACCAGAGTTTCAAATACTCAGAAGGGAGCTCAAATGCTTTGAACAGGCCCACACTGCCAGTGTTGCTACCCTTATCTGCTGCCATCTTGAGCATTGCCTGAGCCCTCAGGGAAGTCACAATCCATATTGCAGGCTGGAAAACATGCTGAATACACCTACAAACCAGCAAAGGCAGAACAGCTACAAGTGGGAGAACATTTTCCACAGAAGTATCCCTCCCTGTTTTACTGCCAATCACAGTGCTCAGAAATCTCCACAGAGATTTCTTTAATGCTTTGCAATATTTTTCTCTTTTGACCCTCCCTTCCTGCATCCTTAGTTAATCTCTCTGTGTTTCAAAGGCTATAAATAAAACTTTAGTGTTCCTTTGGAAGGAATACACCATATCAGCTATTTTGCTCTTCAGATTACTTCTGCTAGTCCACAGGTGTCCAAAGTCTCCTTTTTCTCTTTTGATGGTCTTACTGACGTATTTCTAGTTGAACAAAGATCAATTTTTCTCATCTTAGACTTAGCTGCTATTGTTTCCATTTCAGATCTTTATCTCTAGAGAGGGTATTATGCCTGAAATCTCATTTAGTATTTGTTATTTATCATGTGTCAGCTATACCAGCTCATCTATCCTTCTCCCTACATATCTAACTGAGCTTGTTTTCAAGCCTGAGACTACACTTATTCAAAAGTACAGTTGTACTTAGGGGGGTACCCACATTGCATATGGAGCTCCAGTTGGTGGACTGAGTTCTCAGGGAAGTTATATAGAACTACAGGACTAACACTCAACATGAAAGTTTAAACAAAATGCAAAACTGACTGATTTTGTTCAACCAAGGTAAAAGAGAAAGAGAGAGAGAGAGAGAGAGAGAAAGAAAACGAAAGAACGAAAGAAAGAAAGAAAGAAAGAAAGAAAGAAAGAAAGAAAGAAAGAAAGAAAGAAAGAAAGAAAGAAAGAAAGAAAGAAAGAAAGAAAGAAAGAAAGAAAGAAAGAAAGAAAGAAAGAAAGAAAGAAAGAAAGAAAGAAAGAAAGAAAGAAAAGATGCCAAGTTTAAATCGATGTGACTCAGTTCTGAGATAAGTCTGCTTAAACACATTTGCACTTAAGCAAATAAGCATTAAAAGACATTTAATTATCTTGATTCTATTTAATATGTAAGGTAGAGTTGTATTTTTTTCTTGCATACACTAAGTGAGGCAAAGTATTATTTTTGTATTTCAAAAAGTCTTGCTACAGTTACTGTGTTTAAACTAGCAAATTTTAGTGGTTTGGAACATAACCTTAAAACTCTGTTCTAAATTACAAAAAATCCTGACAATTTTTAAAATGTCAGGAATTTTTGTAATTTTTTTCAAATACAATATCAAACCACATCTGCAATAGACCATACTTTAGAAATATTGTTACTTGTTGATAGTTTAAAACCCTATTAGTACTTCCAGAATTTTAAATATGTGAAAATGATTCTGTATCAATCAACACAGATAAAACTGCTTTCAGGATTTAATACTTTCCCTCTCTGCAAAGAAAAACCATTATTTAAGATAGTCTGGATAGAAACATGCTGAGATTTTGTATTATATTTGTTTGTCCTGCTGTTTCATCCAGCTGTATATTTGGGAAGTTCATTTCAGCAGTATTGCAAAGAGATCTCTTGACAGAAAAAACTACCTCAAGAAGAGCTGGGAAAATAAACCTAAGAACTTTGCAAGAGTAGCCTTACCACTACACAGTCATGATATACCTGTGACAAAAGCCCTGTCCCAACTGTTTTCTTAATTTTAATTAAGAAATTTAATTAATTAAGGACATAGGATGTCAGGAGAAAATCTAGTGCTTTCTAAGTGGAATACAAGGGCTCAACAACAAAAGGATTTTAAATCAATCTCAGATATATTTCATGTTTTAATCCCACAATTAATTTCAGTCAATTCACACCATAGATTCAGAACACTCCTTAATCAAAATAAACATGTAATCAGTTTGGAAACATGGTAGCTGACTACCATGACACCAAGGGAGATCTATGTGATGCGGAAGCAGAGCCAGAACAGGCTGTACAGAAAGCACTGCTGAAATCAGAATATTGACTTGCACTCCCAATGGCACAGTAGGGAGAACATCATTGCTGAACAGACTTGCTATTAATTTTGTTGCCTACATGGGCATTGGCTGCTAAATTAACTGTCTTTAGTGATATATTAAGTTCTCTAGGTTCATGACAGATTTCGTTCCTCATCTGTTCTGAAGCTGACAGCAGACATTTCTGCTTCTTCTGCAAATCACACTGAAGCTATAGACTTTGTGTGTATGACAGTGACTTTAAGTAATGTTACGGCTGACATACAGCATTCTCAGTTATTAAAAAAAGAAAAAACTCAGCATCCATAAGTGACTTATCACACTTCACAAGAGCGTTGATTGTGGCAGTTTAAAATTCTCTCACTGTATCTTAATGGACCAACTCAAGGTATCCTCAAATAGTTATAACATTTCACAGAACCACAGAATCACAGAATGGGTCAGGTTGGAAGGGATCACAGTGGATCATCTGGTCCAAAGTTCCTGCTCAAACAGGGTCATCCAAGTAGATGACACGGATTACTTTCAGATGGTTCTTGAATATTCTCAGTGAGGGAGACTTTACAACCTCACTTGGCCACCTGTTCCAGTGCACAGTCACCCACACAGTAAAGTTTTTTCTCATACTTAGGTTAACTTCCTGTGCATCAGTCTCTGTCCATTGTCCCGTTGCTTAGTACCACCAAGATGAGCCTAGATCCATCCTCTTGGCACCCTCCCTTCAGATACTTACAGACACTTAAGAGGTCCCCTCTCAGTCATCCCTTCTCAAAGCTGAACAAGCCCAATTCTCTCAGCGTTTCCTCATAACAGGGATGCTCCAGTGCCTTAATCATTTTTGTCACCCCTGATAGATCTGCTTCAGGAACTCCATGTCTCTCTTGTACTGAGGAGCCCAGAACTGGACACAGAACTCCAGTGTGACTAGTAGTAGAGCTTGATGACCCTATATAGCTAGAGCAAAGGAAAGCACTTCTTTGTTCTTTGTATTACCTCAATAAATCTACTCCCTCCCCAGAAAAATGCATGCACCCACATACACATGTAGCATCCTTAAGCTGGGTTCCTCAACCCATTCCCATCTATTTGCATGAAAAAAAACAGTCTTTTTAATGCCTGCTCAGTAGAAGTATCCTGATCTCATGCAACAGTCACTTTTCCAGATTCTGTGTAGTTTTACATATCCAGGGTTTTTTGTTCAAGGTTTTTGTGATTTATATAGCAAAATTTTAGACAAAAAAATGTGGGTTTATCTATTTATTGGGGATAAAATGCCAATACTTTTAATATGAAAAGTTACTACTCATCAAAGACAGCTAAGGAGAAATGATAACAATCTTTACCAGGAACAATTTACATAACCTGTTTGCCCCACTTTTTCTTGTATAGTGTTTGAGTTTGCAGGGGAAAAAATGGCTAGATAGTCAATGGGCTGAGAAACAATGTGTTCAGTTATTTTCATTCAGTCCAACTCAACTCCCAGCTCATCCACAGGCTCCAGAAAAAGTCCCTGAGGAACCTACAACATGCCAGGATTTGGTGATGTTTTCCTTAAGCAAAGTGTGAAATATTTACTTTGTCATAAGGGGATTTGTTGAGAATTCAGCTTTATCGGTCAGTTCAGAAAACACTAGAAGAAAAAAGTGGATGTTTCTTACCATAGACAATGCAAACACATGAGATAATTTAATTATGGCTAATAACATCTGTTCAAACATTGGTGTCACATAAACTGTATTCTGGCACTGTAGACAAGATGTATACATTGCAAACATATCGTCTAAGATGATTATGGAACCCACCATGTTTTAATGATGCTTCATAATAATAGATCATTCTCTAAAAATATAAAACTCATCTTCATGAAAGCAAAATAATTCCTCTTTAATCCTAGAAGCTCAGAAACTACCGAAAGGTCATTTTAATATGGTAGCTTGAATTAAAAAAATGTTGACAATTACTATATATTCTTAATCTACTTCAGCTTCAAAGTTAGAGTGAAAAATCAGTGCTGGAGATTTTTCCTCCTATTGTTATTAGGCATCAGCAATTTTTAAATGTCAGAAAACTGACGAGATTCTATCCTTGATCTTAGAGTTTGGAAAAATAAATATGGATAAAGTAGATGTCAAAGGTCAACAGTTTCAAAGGAAGTTTCCTAAATAGATGTTTAAATGAATATCTAGACATAAGTTACATTGACCTGATTATAAATACTGATTTTTACTCAATTTAATGCAGTGCTTTAAACACTTGAAAAAACAAAAGAAAGAAAGAAAAATATTATTATAGTTCTGAGGTTTTCATGCATAAATAAAGATATAATTACTAAATTTTAATCCACACTGGAAGCATGCAATGCCAGGCTATTTTAATTATTTTGAAAGGAATTCTATTTAGGTAATTTTAATGATGTAAAAAAACCCCAAAAAACTAGGAAAAGGGTTAGTAGAATAACTAATAAGAGGATGAGAGATCTCCATACAAAATTCAAACTTACAGTCCCTTTATGGTCTATAATATTAAAAGAACAGTGTAGAGAATGTGGAGTGTATTTAAATTACATCCCAACACCTCTAGAAATTTGATAAAAGCAGAGGCTTTTATCCTCTGTTTCACTCTAGAGAGTGAAAGCCTCCTACAAAGATGCTCTCTGATGAAATGCATGCTTCTTCTGTGCCAGGAATTCCCTCCAACTGGCTTCAAAGCTGGTCCATTCTAAATGTAACAGGGATGCTAATAGATTTGCAATTGGTTCATGAATAAAAATCAAAGTCATAACTCAGGCGCTATCAAATTGTTGTTTAAATAACACACTTTCTATACTAGAACCTCTTCATAAAATGAAAAAAATGAAAGAAAATTTAAAATGTCCCCCACTACAGTAAGACACCTTCTTTACAGTGCAATGCTAAGAACTCCATTCTTATTAGAATAATCAAAATGCATTCTATTTTCTGCATACTAAATACAGAGTGAAGCATCTTACATAAAGAAACCAAGCTAGAGTGAGATAATTCTAAGATAGTTTAATTGCTAATAATGCAAATTGAACTCAAAATCCTTGTAGGGGGGATTATAGTCAGATTTCCAAAGTATCATTAAATGCCAGTATTTAATTTCTCACATCTTCAGAAAAGGTTGGGGGGCTTTGTGTACACGAATAAAGTATAAAGAAAGATCACCATGAAAATATTGATCCAGAATCTGATGTATTCACATACATTTGGAAAGGTAGATATCTATATATGTAGCTTTACCTTTGGAAACATATACATATCATGCATAATTAAAAAAAATATATTTTTCCTGCCTTAGAATAGTTTTGGGACTGTATGGATTACCTTTGCTGACTCTATTGTGTACACTGCATGAACATCTTATGAAGAGAAAAAAAAAAGTCTGCTGTTTCAAAAAATACTATCATCCCAGGAGATGGGACACAGAAGAACAGCAAATTCTTAATTCCTATCTGCAAGCAGGATTAACTCTTATTGCCATTTTAGCTGGTAAGAGATTTAGCATCCATTATGCAGAATGTTTTAAAAAGTAAAAATGGGAGAAAAGACCAGTGACACAGTTGTTTAATGTTGGAACCTCTTCACTGAGATCAGGTGGTCAATGAGCAAAAGTGATTTATAGCCCCTGAGATGAGCTGTGGTCACCTTGACTTTATTTGACAGAGTAGGTTAGTTAGAGCCAACTGTCAATGTGCATTTGAATCTGTTTAATCAGATTGGTTTTGAGAAAATGGAAAAATATTGTATGTTTGGATTGAAATGCAGATCCCTCAGGCTCATATAGACGTAGAATCATTTAGGTTGGGAAAAAACTCTAAGATCATTAAAGAAAACCATTAACCCAACACTGTCAAGTCCACTCTTGAACCATGTCCCACTATTGAACTATCATTTTGCTACCTCCAGGGATGGTGACACCATGACTTCCCAGGGCAGCCTGTTCCAATACCTGACAGCTCTTCCACGAAGCATTTTTTCCTAATATCAAAACTAAACCTCACCTGGTGTAAGTTGAGGGCATTTCCTCTTGACATGTCACTTGTTACTTGAGGGAAGAGACCAACCCTCCCACCTCACTACAACCTCCTTTCGGGCTGTTGTAGAGAGCAATAAGGTCTCTCCTGAGCCTCCTTTCCTCCAGACTAAACAATTCCTCAGCTGCTCCTCATAAGGATGAAATATCCTGGCCTGCTAAATCTGACATTTCAGTGTTATCTTGAAATAGTGGAGAAAACTCTGCTGTCATTTGAATTGTTTGTCAACCTGAACACATCCTTAATAATGTTTATTAATAAAGTCATTTATTCAGAAATGACACCCTGAGGACAATAGCTGTAGCTAGAATTTATAATATACTCACTTACTGTAGGTTATTAATTCCTAAGACTTGGCTCTTGGATATATTTACAGTGTAAATACCAGAGCCACTGAAGAACTTGAGAAAAACACTGCTTTCTTTCAGAAGAAAATTGGTAACAAAATTCATCAGATCTTCATCAGACCTGGGGAGAAACTCACAATAAAACCAAAAAGATGAGGACCAGAGCAACAACAGTGAGAAATCATCAGTTAGAGCACTGAGGTAGAAAGTGGGACATACATGAGCTAGATTTAAAGTTCCTTGGTTTATGTAAAATATGTATCAGTGCCTTGAACCTCTTCCTTCCACTATCAAACTGGAATCTCCCAAGCCGTGGGTTTCTCACATCTTGCTGATAAGTTTTTTTTTTTCATTATTAATATCAAGTGGAAATAAATGATGAAATATCAAAAAAAAAATCCTTAAATCCATTTCTGGTTTGCTTGTTTTGGTTTGATTGTTTGTTTTTTGGGGTTTTTTTTAGTAACTACAGCTGACCATGCAGTATCTGTCTCTTACTGTGGAGAATGAAATTATTTGATTTTTTTGGGTGCCTGTTTCCCACATGAGTATATTGATCAAGAAGAAAAGATAAGAAGCCTCCCTTTACTGCAATACTTACATTTAGATAAAACAGATCTAAAAATGTCTCTGGAGAGTTTGAATACAAAATAAAATGAAAGAAAGTCAATATACTTGTTATCCAGCTACTATACAATATCAATCATTACTAACCACTGAAATAACTTTAAACACTTTGATGTTGTTTTTCTTGTCCTGAAAATAGTCATGGTTTATTTTGTTCACTTTATCCTACCAGTTCAGTGATAACAGCAGATTCTACAGACATCAAATGAGTCCTCAGGAAAGTAGAATAAGGACAAAATGCAGTGACTTTCAAGCAATTTCAGCTAAACATGAAAGAAAATGAATGACACATCAAAGCATCAGCTTCAAAGACACTCCCAGGTGGCTCATTTCAGAATATGTTTTACAGAAATCGTACAGTAAGGTGTTTGGACTTTTCTATTCAAGAAAATTTTTAAGGATCTTTATCAGTGAAAAAATATGACTGTGTTGAAGGATAGTTAAAAATCCAAAGTCAATGTATTCCAAATATGTTTGATAAAAGGGTGAATAATAGAAGAAATATTTTGTCTCTGGTTTTTTCAAGGAAAGATTTTGTGAAAGGGAAATAACCGTGATACTAAAAATGCATACCCAACATTTTAGAGACACATTGTTTTGACTTTAAAAAGTCATTTAAATAGCGGAGTATGGTTTTTGTTTGACTTAATTCTTGAAGCCACGTGAGTGTCACATCAATAAAATGCATACTTGCAGTAATGTATTTGGTGGGAGATAAAATTCCAGAGGCAAAATTCACAAGATAAATTATCATGACACAAACCCCGGTGGAGTCCAACAGATGATCAGGTGATTTCTTGTGATGTCTGGAATAATCTATGTAGAAATAACCTATGCAAGTAACTGTATTGACAGACAAGAAGCCTGCAGTATAATCACAATGGACAGTTATGGAATGAACTTGAGCTAAATTTACAATTTTTCACTAAACTAAGTCAAAGATGATTAAACGTTTAAGTAAAAATTAGAAATGTGACACTTTTGGTTTTTTAACTGAATTTGGAACTTTTAGATACCTAAAATGAAAATAACCATCTAGTTTATTATGTTAATTTCTACTACTGAAATCTTTGTCCTGACAGAAAGGAATAGGAATTAATTGCAGTAGACAGAAGCATCATCCCTACCTTTCCTGTTTGTACATATAATCTCCAGTTACTGCAAATTTAAGTCTCACTGACTTTCAAAACAACTTGAAGACAAACAAGCCATTTGGAAATCTGGGACTTCAGCTTTGCAGCTTTGAGATACTTCTTAAATTTTTTTATTTGTATTTTTCTTCTATGGTGAAAGTACAGATTTTTGTTGCAATAGTTTAAACAGAATAGTTAGGAGGTTATATAACTTCAGAAGTGGTGTCTGGTTTTCAGCTTGAAACAAACTTTCCATCAAAACTTGCCTTTATTTTTATGATAAATTGTTCAAAGTAAAAATTATGTACTGAAATAAAATTGAACAGATTTGAGTATATTATTTTACTAATCTGTATGATAGTGGAATTTTGCTCCTCATCACAACCAAAATAAAGAGACGTTAAAAGAGACTATGCTCAGCTTACAAAATTGGAATGTCTTCTTCAAAGAAACTAATTTAATATTTTTTTTATTATTTATGTTTTGATATTTTATGAAAAGGAGTTTGCAATTATTCTTTATAAAACAATCAGAAAAGCTAAAGTGAAATCTCTCTTAGCATCCCAGGGGTATTTTCATTATTTATTAAACAGTTTCAATTGTTCTTATGGGAAAAGTAAAATCTAATTTTAAAAATGTATTTTGTTAATCTTTTAAATTAAATTTTCACAGTAGTAATTGTTATTCTAAATATTTAAGGGTTTTTTGGGGGTACCCCTTTTCCCTAAACTTAATGACATGTGTGGATTGTAATGTTTTTGTCAGCTTAAATGTTTCTATAACAGCCTTATTACACTCATAAAAATTGGTAAGCTCAATATAGTTGCTGAAATTAATTTAAACATTTGCCATTATTTGTGTACATTTCATTAGCATCTTAATAACAGAACTCATATAGAGCAACATCAAAAAAACCCTAAATTTGTTTAGAAGTTTCAGGAATACAAGAAAGTATTAGATCTGTGGCATACAGTTGTGGGTCATGGTTTTCTTAGAATGCCCATGTAAATCAGGATTAACTTTGCTTAATTACTGGAAAGCACTTTCCAAAACAACTACCGAGAAAAACAGTAAGGAAATATTCATGATGGTGTAATTTGCTTTGATCTGGTTTGAGATAGGATAGACAGTTTTCTAGGTATGCATAGAAGTCTACATACAACTATAAACAATATGAATGTCAAAGCAACTCAGGACATATTTATATAAATCCAGGAACTAAAGTATGAAGCAAATTAAAAATCTAATCAATGTTTGTTGAAAAGTCTTGAGACAGAAAATGATTCTAAGAACCCTAGGACTAAATGAGCAAGTATTTTATTCATTAAAAGTCAATAATTTTGAAGTCAAAAGGGAGGTTTTGTCATGGTTTGAAAATAACTCACAAAAATCATCTAAGGATTCATGACTGAGAATAAGGATTGTGAGAGAAATATCTTAAGACAAGAACAAGGCTCAGTTTAAAACTATAAAGTAAATTTATTAACAGAACTAGAAGAGGATAATAAGCAGTAAAACAAGTTTAAAACACCTTTCATCTCTCTCCCTCAACCTTCCCATCTTTCTCACCGAACACACAGGGACACAAACATGGAGGGGATTCCCTTTGTTGTACTCTGGGGTGTCCTTGCAGGGGATATAAACTTCTTCCGCGTGGTTTTTAACGTGTATGGAACAGCCCAACCTGCTACAACAAAAAATCCTTTGTCAGAAGCGGCTAAATAAAACAGAGTTCGCCACAGGTTGAACTGAAGGAGCTCCAGCTGTTGCATATAAGTCTGGCCTCCACGCTTGGCTGAGCCATGTGCGGCGGCCCTGGGCCACCTGGCCAGGTGCAGCCTGCCACCTGAGCCTGGTCGTGGCCACAGTGTCCACTACCCACTTTGGGGGGTGGGGGCAGCCGCTGTGCGTTCTCTCCAGGATGTCATTGTAAAGGTGTTAACTCAATTTCCTTGTCTCAGGGGCATGCCCATCCTCAGAGCTTGACAAGATTGTTTTTCTACAAAGAACCACCTCTGTGGTTCCGCCCCTCTACTTTCCCCGCCACAGACAAACAAAGGAACGGACTGTGCAAAACCAGCACAGGTCTTCATCTTGCAAGTAAGACATAGCAAATCAAATGCTTTTCTGAAAGAGAACATAGGGATAAAAATTTGGGAAGGGATTCTCATTCCTTAAAAACCAATATAATTCAGTCTCTCCTGAAATAAATGCTGCTTTTTCAGCCTGCTCTTTCCATGCTAAATTCTCAAGAAAAGGTGAATGCCCCCCTGCGTGTCTCTTAGGTGAACTTTTACAAAATTCCAACTGCACATTCAAGTTCAGTAAAAGGTAATTTTCATCTCTCTCTGCAAGCATGTGCAGGCCTGTTCATCCATTTGAATGAGATTCTTTCTCCTAAAATCTCTCATCGGGACTTTTACTACTTGTGAAGTCAAGTTCAATTCAAACCAATTCACTGTCAAGTTATCCCTGACACCCTAGATTCATTTCTCATGTTCATTTATTTATCATCTGAACTCTTGATTCATGGCATCTCTGGGGAGAGGACTACCAGAACAGAAGTATTTTCAAATTATTTCTAATTTTTCTGTTTTTTAAATGCTAATTCTTATTGTTCTAACATTTTGAACTTGTAATCTATGGTGCAATATGCGATTAGATCAACAAGAAGAGATAATAAAAAATGGGAGTTTTCAGCTTAGCAATGTCAAAGACATTCTCTTCAAGGGAAACTCAAGGGACCACTGTCATATTCTATTTATTTTTTTGTTTATGCATTATATCCGCAACAGTTCATTAGGAATTTACTGCTAAAATCTCGCATAATAATATGAACCTTTTTTTCTGCACAAAATAATGGATTTTCCTCTCTATGAAAATTCTTAACACCAAACAAACTTATACATACATAATTTCTTTTATGCTGAAAGCCCTGGCATTATAACATCCTTTGTATGAAGGGACACTTAAATTGTAATAAAGAGCATTAAATTTGCAAGGGTGTATTAAATAATTGAGTTCTCCTAGATTGTGTCTGTAGTTTTAAAGATATTTCAAAAAGAATGAAAAACTTATCCGAACATCTCAGAACACTGATTTTCCCAAATGCTAATGTGTTTTGAAGTGTCTATTTTTTGAGTAAAAATCACTCCTGTCAGTGCTGAGTGTGAATATTCCAGCATTCAAGTGCATGAATGTAAAACATTAGATGAGCCTTTCTCTACAGTCTGTTAAAATGAAATGTGATAAATGCAGCATTATCGATAAGAAATCATACTGTGTGACATCCAGGAAAAGGAATCCACTTGAAAAGATGCAAAATAATTTGTTTTTCTTTGTTATTTAGCCATGTTTCATTCATTCTTAGGGTGAATGAGGTTAGCATGCTGGATCACATATGCAATTAAAAAAAAGTAACACTATTGACAACCTGCATCAGTATGTGAGAAAAAGGTTCAGAAATACTTTTCTGAAGTTTATGGAAGTTTATGGCTTTATGGAAAGAGTTGTCCTCAACACTGTTAAGGCTGCAGGAAATGACCAGGTCACTGGCCTGTTGCTACACTAATGGAGTGTGACACGAAAACTTCTGGACTTGGCAGGAGGAGTGGCATGACATGACAGCCAACAGTGTGAGCACTGGACAAGAGGTAGGGATAGTGCCAAGCAGATGGTGGCATCCTCGTGGGTGGCTACAGGAGCCAAGCCTCACATTTGACTGGAGGGCATCACTGGGGGCCCACTACTAATTCTATATAATGGCAAGATTACCTAGGTAATGGTACCAACATCATCGAAACGGATATAGGTATGGCAAAATAGGGACTGACAGGGAAAAAGTAATTAGGGAGAAATTATTTACCCAGAAGAATATTGGGACAGAGAACGTAAGGTGCAAGGGTGGCAAAAAGAGGGTGTCAAGTGGCAAGGAAAGAGGCAGCAAAGTGTGGAAATCTTGTTGAGTGAGACAACACAGGGGTTCCCCCTATCAAGCAGCCTTGTGTTTGTTCTGTGCTGCTGGAGTAAGGCAATGATTCAGACTTGTTTCTCGTGATATACAATAAAACTTGGTGTGGTTCTAGTCAGGAGGGCTAGGGGAGAAGCAGGATGGAATCGAAGCTGTCCCTCTGTTAGGGAACAATGGCTGGGTACATCAAGTATCCCAGTGCCACTATGATGCTCATTCCAGGCCTGATAGCATTCATAACATGCAATGTTATATCAGAGTATCATAAAAAAACACTACTAAACTCTGAAACATGGCGTGTGTGGGTCCACCATTCACTGAAATCAGAACATTTCAGAAATATTTCATTTAATTATGATAGTTCTTATGTTCTTGATAAGTAATTTTGTAAACCTTCTTTTATGTTAATTTAATTATCGTGAGGCTTAGATAACTTTGAAATATGACATCCATCAGATTTCTCCCCAGAATATCAATGAACTAAGAAGAGTGGAAGCTGTTTTTCCTTGGTTTGGAGAATACCAACACTACAAACATTCATTACTAAGAAAATGATCTTCCTTTGCCTGAAAAGAAAATAATGTGACATACATAAAAGTTGTCAGGGATTTTTTCTTTTAATTCAAAGCAGGCAATTCTTATAAGTCAAAGAAATTAATCAAGGGAGCTGTACTGTAATACTGGGATTTGGATGATTTTTTATGTTTATCTTTTTTGGCAAAAGATGTAAAATTTATCTAGAATATATATCTCTTACAGTAAAATATGTCAAACATGAGTGGTAAATAAGTGTCTGAGAAGATATATTAAGCCTTAAAATGATATGAAGGAAAAAAAAGGACTGAGAAGAAAAAGCTTGTTTTAGTGGTCAGTGATAGTCCCCAAAAGACAATCTAGATTCAGTGTTGTAAAGGATTTAAAAACAAATAGGATCAGTTTACTCAGCCATATAAATTAAGCAAAATAAATAAACACATGAGGGG
Organism: Pomatostomus ruficeps; assembly: GCA_013400735.1. Lineage (NCBI taxonomy): Eukaryota > Metazoa > Chordata > Aves > Passeriformes > Timaliidae > Pomatostomus > Pomatostomus ruficeps. Next base: position 7,841 of record VYZT01018055.1, on the reverse strand, counting down.
GAGAAGGCAAATTTTTGATGGGGAAAATATTAAAGGTAATCCAGGCATTACTCAAAACAGCTGTACTTAATAGTTTTCCCTCATGTTTTTCTTATAACAGTGATGCTTCCATAGGTCCAATAGAAATATTAAAAGCTAATAGACATAAGTAGAGGTTCATACTGGAAAAGAAGTTGTGAAAGAGTGGGACATCTTTATATTGAAAAAACTAGGCAATTAAAAACACAAAGTTGTCAAAGAACATTTACAAAATATGAGTCATGTCAGTTTCTAAAAGTATATTATAAGATTCAAGGGAAGGAGATACTACATTCTGTGAAGACAGGAAAGAATGGATCTCAGCAATGTCAAAACTCTAGAACTTCTGCTGCAGAAATACAAAAATAATAAGGGAAATTAAATGGAAGAATCTATAGAAAGAGATGGGATCAAAAACGTGGGTTTTTTTCAGATCTACCATGGATAACATAGCTAATAAAACACTGACATTAATATAAGAAATCTCTATATTTTGAGTCATTTGATGCAATATTATATTGAAAAATCTTTATTTAACATACAGATGGGACTTACCACAAGCTTTATATGTATTTTTTTTAATTTTTCAAATGCTTAAAGTTGAAATGATAATAGTCTTATTGCAAGAAAAAATAATGAACTGTGATCAGAGTAACTGTGAAAATCATAGTAAATATCTTGAGACTGATTGCATTTAATATTTCCTTAATGACCTTGGTAAAACAAGCTGGAATATGTTTAAGAAATCAGATAAAAATTTGTAAGATAAAATCAATGAAGTGCGTGAGCAGTATTTAATATTGAACATTTGGTTAACCTCGAAGACAGAACAATGGAAATTAAGTGAAACTTATCAGTAGAACATGTAAAAGTTGGACAGTAATGAGACTCAGTAGTATTTTTCCCCAGCACATACATTGATGAGTCAAAGGCTTGCCTAATTTCTGAGCAGAGCAAGATTCATTTTTAGGCCTTGCCTACAGCTTTGTAGGACTGAGCTAGGTGATCTAGGAAATAGGCCTATTGTTTTGTCAAGCTCTAAGACTCAAGAATTTTTCACTTCAGTGAATACTGTCATTTAATCACAAACAAGCATTTAATTTGGTTTAAATTTCATATTTTATAATTAAATTATACACTGTCCTGTTCCTGACAAAGAAATTTTTTCTATATCCTGTCTTGTTTACCTGATTTCTAGAGCAAATAATCCCAATCTTTCCATATCAAAGTTTTACAGCTTTACAAGTTAAATCATCTGTCTTAATTACTCAATGTCTGGGTTATCCTCCAATCCTTCACCTTTGATATTATTATCAAACAAATGGTGAAACCTAAGTCACCTTTCATTAGCTCATATTTGCATTCATTTTCATAGTCTTCTGACAAACTGAATTCTCTATAGGATGGAAAGTTTAGGTATTATCAGTCTGAGAAAAAAAGAAACCAAAAAGCCTCAACCCAAATCTAATTTTTCTTTTCAACAAAGTTGCTAGAGTTGGCATGTTGTGACAGGACGTATCTGAAAAAAGAAAAATTGAAAAAGAATTTGATTGTGTTCATTTTTTTCTTGTCAATTGAATGCCATTATACTGAATAATGTATCAGATAGTTTTATACCTAATCATAAGGTAAAACAAATCAATCTGAAAGTAATGAACTAAATAAATTAAATGCACCACTTGGGTCAGATTTATTATCACCAAAAAAAGCAGTCATGTATGCATCTTTTTGGGATTCATTTCCAACCTAGACACCTGCTAGAAAGAGCCTTTGTAACCATTTGTGTACATTTTTTTTTAGAACCTAATTGTCTCTTTCCCTTAATGATCTTTTCTTAAAATTACTGTTGGAAACAACAGTCACAGCATATGATGAGCACTTTACACTCTCATCATCACAGCTTGTCAACTATTTTATGTAAGTTAGAAGCCTGTTCTTCCTGTTTTAACTGCAGTGATAGGTATGAAGACCAGTCTTTTTATTTCTTTTCTGACAACTCTTATAAATCAAACCAAAATGGAACATGTTAAAGTATTGTTGTTGTCTTCACAACCACTGTGAAATTCTAGAATCTATATTGAAAAACGTTACCAGAGTTTTGTCTTTCTAGGACAGGGTAAACTAGGCTGGCTGGTGCCTGTCCAGCTGCCCTCTCACTCTCCCTCCTCAATAGGACAGTGGGAAAAAATGAAGCAAAGATAAAGGCAGGGAGGTCACTTAACATTTACTGTACAAAAACAGACTCAACTTGGAGAAAATCACTGTAATTTATTGGTGATTAAAACATATTTATACAGGGAGAAAGAAGAACAAAGAATAGATTCTCCCCACTCCTTGGCATGCTCAACTTCACTACTTCATGCCTGACTCCTCTCTGAACCCCTCTCTGACAGGCTCATGAGGAACTGTGGGGTTGTGATCATTTCATAACAGCTCCTCTCTGCTGCTGTTCCTTCTCTCACTTGTCCAACATGGATTCTGTCCACAAACTGCAGTCTTTCAGGATAAACCTGTTCCAGTGTAGTCTCTCCAAGGTCTGTAGGGCAACCTCTGCTCCAGCACATGGAGCACTTCCTCCCCCTCTTTCTTCCCTCACCTTGGTGTCAGCAGGGCTGTTTCTCATATTTTTTCCTCACACCTCCCATTGCTTCATGGTTTTCTTAAATATCTTTTTCCAGACGCATCACCACTCTGGCTGAGGGGCTCTGCTGTCCCTGAGGTGTGTCCATTTTGGAGCCAGCTGAAACCAGTGTTTCATAAGGGTGACCCTGCATCTCTTGGGCACCTGCATCCTATATACTTGAAATGGCACTTTTAAAAATGAAAGTTTAATTGATAAAACAGTTACTTATGTTTAGATCTTTGAGGAAACTGTGGCTTCCTTTCAGTTCTTTTCTATAACCATTGGAATACAGTTAAGGATTTCTAAGGAGGTAAGGGCTTCAAGGGAGTTCTTTAATATTCTGTTACATGTCTTTACATTTCAGGCATCCATCTTCACTTTCATGACAGCTTTTGAAATATTCAGGTCTTAATTTTTCATGCTTCCTTATATACAGCTCAATGTTGAAAATAAATGTGAAAACATAAGGACAATGATGAAAAATTATTTCACACAGTGACACTTTAGCAACAGTTCTGTTAAAGAAGAAAGAAACAAAGAATGTAATCGAAGTTCAGGGCCTGGTAAGTAATGAGGTACATTGTATAAAGGCCCATGTATAGAAACACATGGAAACGTGTGTTTCAGTTTTCTGTGGCTTTCCACGACTCTTAAGCTTGCACCAACAGGGACTGGCATCAGTCAATCCACCCTTACAAGACGTGGCTGAAATGAAACAGAAATATCAGTTCAGGTCTCATCTATAATGACAGAATAGTAGTTTCCAATTTGGTGTTAGCAGAGGAAGGAGCACTTAGGTCCTACAGAATAGCTGTCTACAGGCTGAGTTGGCATTGTCTAAAGTGTCACTAATAGACATTCTGCCTAATATTCCTAGCAGAAATACAAGGACTAAACTGCTGCAGAAGAGATGCTGAATTATTTTGGTTATTAACAGATGTTTGAACTGCACTATTAACATATCTGTCAAAATCTTGATTTTGGCAACTCAAGGATAAAAAATCCAAAACTCAACATACATGATAGCTTTTTACCATAAAGACTCTTCCTCTTCGCCATCAACTGCATTATAACAACTTCAAAATCCTTTCTTGAATCTGACAGCTTTCCCAGACCCTGTAATTTCATATCTGTGTATCTTACCTTTATTGTAAATATATATATAGATAGAAATATATAATTATGATATGCAATTATCCAGTTCCCCTGTCTCTGTCACTTTTGCCCATCCCCCAGAGAGTATACATTAGCCCTAATATTTATAAAGGAACACACCTGCTTTCCTTCAATAGTATTTTAAATCCATGTTGTTGTAGGTGTGATTAACGTTTCCCAAAATAAAACTCACATAACTCGCCCCCTGTGTACACAAAGAAATTGTAACAATTTAGTTAAATCAATTCTTAAACTGATTTAAACCAGTGAAATCCCTTGTGCAGATGCTCTTAAATTGGCTTAAGGGTAGCTAATATTGGTGTATCTTATTCATTTTGGTCTAGAATTTAATCCTATTAAATTGGCTAAAATTTATTTTGTATACACTAGAGCCTCAAGTCTAGCAGTCTGAATTGAATTTCATGCTGCTGGGTCATGGGTCTTCAATGAAGTTAGGAACTATAATGACACAGCAATTTTAGAAACTACTTCTGAGGGCC
>VYZT01018054.1:289841-330467 GCA_013400735.1 Pomatostomus ruficeps | reverse complement strand
AGAAACTGTTTAGCTCTACCCTTTTCCTTTAATATTATGATGCACATGATCAAAAGATCCTGAGCAAAAGATTCTGAACTTCATTTGCAGAAAGTGTTGAAGCATGGAAGACAAACCTCTTTGATGTTATAACCCAAAATGAAATGCACAATTACTTCGAAATCCAGTTATTCACTTGTGCTCTGACAAGTTTGAATAGGAACTGTTGCCAGAACAGGTGTTTAGTTGCCATGCACCTTGCTTTGCACTGATCGCTGCACAGCAAGGGAAGATACTAAAATGGGAGGGTATGTGAGATCAAGTTCAGTAGGGCTTGTAGGATTCTTTGTGAAAGCAAAGAGGGGGAGCAGGACAGCAGAGAGGCAGAAGAATAGGCACCAGGCAGGTTCTTCATCAATTGCTACTTCCTTACAGTAATTGTAACAGACCATGTCTAGACTTGGTATTTAGCCTATGTGGCCTGGGAAGACCACGCATGGAGTGGAAGAAGCAGGAAGAGAAGAAAGAAAGAATACTGGCAAATTAATTGAATTTTTACAGTTCTTGTGGAATTGGCAGAGAAAATTGTGCTATTTATATTACTATCATTAGTGTGGCACAGAAATAATAATCACTGAAAATTGCTAAGAAACATATATAGTTACAGCACAGATTTATATGACTGTAAAATCCTCTCTGATCCCTTTGATCTCTCTGATGTCTCTGTTTTTAAGAACTGACATATGAGGAACTTGCAGCTGCCTCCCCTGTGAGAAAAATTTTTATTTGAAGGGACTTCTGAAATCAAAGCAAGTCTGATTTCAACATAGCTTGTTTAGTCTCTTGTTCTGCAATAAAATTGGGGTGCTATGTAGCAAACATGATATTCCATAAAGGAACTTTATAACAGCATCTTTAAAAAGAAACTGTGTAGTAGATCACACTGGGGGTCAATAGGCCCTCTAGAACAGCAAACCTATTTTTTGTCTTCTGAATAACCCTGCCTTTTCTTTTCCTCAATCTTGTTCTGAAAGTATCTGCCTGTAGCAATTAGCCCTATGATAAGTTGTTCACTTGAAAAAAATCAGCCACAGGCCAAATTTCTCCATTTACTATGAAGAAGATATTCAGATCATTTTGGCTATAATTACTCTCAGTTGCCTCTGGAGGAGCTCAGCTTCATTGAACATATATATGGAAGTTGGCCTCTTAATTTGGGAAGACAAATTGTGTGTCCAAATACAAAAGACATACACATTAATCCATCATTATCTCTAGGAGTATAAGTTGTAAAAATAAACCACAGAGAAGTCAAATAATTTCTACTATATCCATCTCTTGCTGCTGAAATTAAAACAGAATCTGTATATCCAACTCCTAAAAGCAACCTATGTGCATTCCTTAGTTAATGAGCACTTAGAGGTTATTATACATGAGATCATTTAACTAGGAAAAATTACAAAAATTGAGAATCAAATGTGTACCTGGTAAGAAATTTTTTAGTTTGGGTGCACAAAGCATGACACAGTAGGAAGCCCTACTAAATTCTGAAAACTAAGGTGGTTAGGGGTTTTTGGTTTGGTGGGCCAGTATCTTTGTTCAAGATATTCAGTCCTGATCTAAAGGAGTGTACCAGAATAGCTACTGATCAAAATCCATGGCGTTACCTCTCTTTGTTTTCTTTCCTTTACTGTTTCTGCATACTGCTAAGGGCAACATTTTGAGCAAAAGCATCTCTAGGTAACTTGAGCTTTTTTTTTTAAGAGAAGCACCCACAAAATCAAAACCATCTTTGCTGACGTGAATTCAGAAATATTTGAGGAAATAAAGTTTCAATCCTTTTCTAGCAATGACATTATTGAAAGAGTGATAATAGATTTATATAATACTGGAAAAGCTGGCAAGCTGTAAATTGGAAAGTTTCCACTTCTGGTTTCTAAGTATTTTTTTGAATATTTTCTTTCATTTTACAAGCTGAATTCTAGTTTCACTGTCTTAGCTATGTGGTTAATCTATGAAGTACTCCCTGTAGTAATATCTGAAATTCTGGTATCATATATCTCATCAGTATGTTATTAAGATTCCAAAAGAGTGAGAAGGTCTGGAAGTATGTGTTGCTTAGAAACACACGTGCCCAGTCTTGTATTTTCCTACAGACAAAGTAGTTTTCAACTAAAGAGCAAAACTGTCATTCNTTCCCTAAGAAAATCCTCCACAATTCCTTTGTGAATATGCGTTCTTTTGCTGCCATACTTTTTTATTCTTTTGCTTTGCTAACTGAAGAAATAATTGAAGTCTGATTTCTAACTTATCTCCCACAGTGACAAATTGCTTTCAGTGTAGAAGAACAAAGGAAAACTTCCTGAAACATAGAACAAGAGAAGTTTTAGCTTATATTGTTGTTGTCTGTTTTCCAGATGATTCTTTGCCATAACTTACCAAGAATATTTGAGGTCCACAAGTCTACATGGAAGGATTATATTCCTTGAATATTATATTACAACGTTATACTCTTAAACATTGCAACTGAATCCTGCATTCTGTTCATAATAAAATTTCTTAACCTTATTACCTTGGTCTAAGACTTACTTTTAGTTCCAGTATTAACTTAGGAAAAACTTAATCGCTAAGCTGTGTTCTTGATTATCTATCCTGAACTTCTATTCATGATGCAAAAGAAAGAACTTCCAAAGTGAGAATTTTATTGACCCTTGAAAAAAGAAATGTCAAAGTCTTTCCATACTTCCCTGTAGCTTCTCACCTTACCTGTTCCTCTCAGAAGTTCCACATCATCACTGTGACAGTGTGTTTTAGTGTCCTAAAACCAACCTCAAGCAGCAGTGGCATCAGCTCATCAAAATCCCAGGGCTTCACTATTTGTCTCTGAAAATCAACCAGAAATTTTGGCTGCTGCAAGAAGCAGAAGGAGAAGTGATGTATAGCCCGTACTTAATGCCAGAAAACTTATACACCAGTATGTCAAAGAGATGATGAAAAAGGGACCAGAAACTACTGGGTTTAGCTTCCACCCTTGCAATACCACTGAAACCACCTTTTGTGTGGTTTTACCCTGGATATCTTTCACAATTCCACACAAGACCCATTCTAGCATCTGGCATGAGACAAGAAGCCTTGTCACCCTCATGTGGGTGACCATCTTGGGATTTGGTTTTGATGTGTGCCTCAATTGGATCTGAAAAGAGAGAGGGAAGAGTGAGGATGCTGGCATGGATTGTACGTTGGTGTGTTGATTCAGCCCAGTGATGTCTGGGAGAGGGACACACTGCACTTTGAAGAATAGCTTGAAGTTTTGTAAAGATTGGACAAATGTGTCCTAGAACAAGTGATTCACATAAAGAATAAATTATGAGATTACTTTATTTATGTAATACTTATATTCCACCCTACATATCCTATTTTCTCACTTGTTCCAAGTAAGAAAAGGAATCATGTTACAAGCATGGGCAATGTTTCTTAAACCCATTTTTAAGGGCCAGGATCAATGTCTATAAGATATTCCTCAGACACAGTTGCCTCATGCATTTAAAGAGTAAATCAAATACAAGAGTTTCCCTCTTAGTACTACTTCCTCCCAGACACTCTTCTTCAGCTTCCCATGGATGATTGTGAATAAAACCCTGTTTTGATGTGAGATCCAGTCCCAGAAATTGCCTGGCAGAAATGCTGATTTTCTGGACTACAAATATATTTGGGTTTAAATTTTCTTGAGACTGATGCGGCTGTATGTGTGCATGTGCATGGGCTCTGAGGTATGATGTGCACCCTCTCTGGGGGGAAGCTCTGCAGGTGACAGGGAAAGAGGAGCAACCACTTCTGCAAAGGGAAACTGGTGGAGCTCAGCTTTGCAGGAGCTAAGGCCTTCTGATGCTCTCCCCTTTGATCAGAGACTCTAATCCCAGAGTCTTTACATATTTACATATTGTATATGTGTGTGTGTGTATGCATATATACATATAGATGCATCCAAAAAACCTTCCATTTAAAAAACCAACCAAAACAAAACAAAAAAAGAATAATTTTTAATGTCATGGACCACAATAGGATTCTACAAACAACCCCCATTTCAAATTTTTGTCAACAGGATACAAAAACTTATTAATAAATCTCACAGAAAGATTGTGGTTTACTTATTGAAAAGAGGAAAAAACCCTCAAGAAACTACACTTCTAAAGCAAGCTAAATATACAACTAGCTATGAAAAAAGAGGAACCTAAGAGCACAAAAGGAACATATTTTCTCAAAGCAGTATTCTATTGTTAGGAACAAAAGAAGTTAATTGACAATCCCAGTCTAGCACTGTTCCTAAAAATTTTCTTATATTAGTAATTTTACACACAATGAGTGACTACTAATGTATACTGAGAAAATATTTCATTTTCTTGGATAGGTCAGTTCTTCTTTTCAAAAAGAAAAATAAAAGCTCTCCTTTTCTAGTGTCTCATAGAAAGGCATTTCAGACTAGATAACAGGACTGGGGGAGTAACAGGGGAAAAGAGCAGATGCTCCAATTGCCCACGCTGTGGGCAGCTGACCTGCAAGCCAAAATTAAGACAGAGAAGCTCAGAGTGCCAAAACCCAAATCCTGCCACAAGCAGCTCCCTCTTAACCAGGAGGAGCCAGGCTGTGCCCAGGGAGTTCCAGGGGAAATGCCCTTCCTTCTGTATGATCCTGCACTGAGGGCTGGAGGAATGGTGCTAGAAAACGATAGTGTGAGTGCCTCCACCTTGTCCTGCTCTCCAGTTTAGACTGTCCTTTCATGAGACAACCTGCTGCAGACTCACAAATGCTCTCTAATATTGTTTCCTTGGGAAAAATAAAGCTCACAACTTTGGCCTCCAGGCTCAACTATGTTCTCATACCCACCTACACAGATTTTTCTGGTTCTACTGCAGGACAGAGGGCTCAGACAAGACTTTAAAGGCCCACGTGACACAACAGAGCCTAAGCCTCATTGGCAATCTGATGCCTTGGAGTGGCTACCTAGAAACAGAGGCCAGACAAGATTAAGAGAATAAAATGGGAATTTATTGAAGGGCCTTCAATAGGTACACCTTGGGCAGTTAAAGCCCTCTCCAGGAGAGGCTACACCCAAGATGGACGATGGATCACAAGTCTACATTTGTATAAGTTTTGATCAATTTACATATCAGGGTTAATCCTCCAATTACAGTTTCAGGTAATGAAGTAATTTACCCCAAGTTCGTACCTCCTTTTAGAGACTTAGTTTACATATTTTGGGGCCTGGAATAACAAGGTGCTCTTGAGTCAAGGCCTGGAGAGGATTTGTTATGTCTGACTAGAATGTGAGAACAGGAGCTAACAGACTGTATGGAGTTTTAGAGTTACACACTAAAGCAGTACAGGATCTGAAAAATATAAAAGCTAAATCTTAAGGCATCAAATCCTCCTAACTATTTCTCTTTGTCTGAAGGTAGGGTTGACATTTCACTGAGTGTAAGCTTGAGAAGGATGACCAGAGACAGTGATTGAAGGACAAGGGAAATTCTCCAGACCCAAAGACCACTTAAATGATAGATGAACTTATCAGGATAGCATACAAAGAGCACTTAATACCTCATTGTCATGTGAATTTATTAGGTTCTATCCCTCTCATTTCCAAGTCTTCCTCTAAGTATCCTTAACTCTGATTTGTTGTGATTTGTTACATACTGAAAATATGCAGGGGAAAAAAAGTCTAAAATTATATTACCTCCTGTTCATAAATTCCTGATAACTAAAAAAAATTATAACTTCTCTCTCCTTCTCTCCCTCTCTCTCCTTCTCTCCCTCTCTCTCCTTCTCTCCCTCTCTCTCTGTGTCTTGTCTCTCCATGGCAATATGTTGTCATGCTTACAGCAGAGCACAGTGGCTGTTGCCCTGTATTCATGCAATGCAACTGTTTTTCGGGGACAGAATTGGAAAATTTCTTGTCATATAAATGAATGGAAATGCATGTTGGCCAAATGAAACATTATAAATTGGAGCATGAGATGAAGGGATTGAGTTTACCCTTGGCAAATTTGCAGCTAACAGCAGCCTGAGTGGTGCAGTTGGTGCTCCTGAGGGACAGGGTTCATCCAGAAGGACCTGGACAGGCTCAAGAAATGGGCCCATGGGAGTATCTTGAGGTTTAGTAAGACCAAGTGCAGGGTGATGCATCTGGGTCAGGGCAATCTTCAGTATCAAGACAGGCTGGGGGATGAATAGATGGAGAGCAGGCCTGCCCAGAAGGACTTGGGAGTCTGGTGGATGAGAGCCTGGACATGACCCAGCCATGTGGACTTGTAGCCCAGAGAGCCAAACACATCCTGTGCTACATCCAAAGCAGCGTGGGCACCAGGGTGACGGAGGGGATTCTGCCCCTCTGCTCTGCTCTGGTGAGACCCCACCTGCAGTGCTGCATCCAGCTCTGGGGTCCTCAGCACAGAAAGGACATGGACCTGTTGGAGCAAGTCTAAAGGAGGCCAAGATGATCAGAAGGATGGAGCACCTCTCCTGTGAGAGGTGAAAGAATTGAGATTGTTTAGCCTGAAGAAGAGAAGGCTTTGGGGTGACCTGATTTTGGCCTTCGAGGACCTGAAGGGAGCCTACAAGAAACATGGAGAGGGACTTTTTACAAGGCATGTAGTGATGGGAAAAAAGGGGCAATGGTTTNCATGGACCTGTTGGAGCAAGTCTAAAGGAGGCCAAGATGATCAGAAGGATGGAGCACCTCTCCTGTGAGAGGTGAAAGAATTGAGATTGTTTAGCCTGAAGAAGAGAAGGCTTTGGGGTGACCTGATTTTGGCCTTCGAGGACCTGAAGGGAGCCTACAAGAAACATGGAGAGGGACTTTTTACAAGGCATGTAGTGATGGGAAAAAAGGGGCAATGGTTTCAAACTGAAAGAGAGTAGGCTTAGATTAAATAATAGGAAGAAATCCTTTTTGTGAGGGTGGTGAGACACAGGAACAGGTTGCCCAGAGAAGTTGTAGATGGCCCATCCCTTGAAGTGTTCAAGGCCAGATTGGATGAGGCCCTGAGGAACACGGTCTAGTGGAAGGTGTCACTGCCCATGGCAGGAGGGGTTGGGACTAAATGATCTATGAGGCCTCTTCCAACTCAAGCCATTCTATTCTATGACTGGGAGATTGGAATCTGAGTTTGATGTATTTAGTTCTTGAGGAAGGGTATTGTTAAGACAGTTAGTTCCTCCTGAATCTTCACATTCCTCTGCCTGCTCATCACCGCATGCCTCTCCACCCATCACATGGACATAACGATTTTATTTCTTATTTTTCATAACATGTTTTATTGTTCTCCCTTAATTCACTTTCACTTCATATTTTATGGGGAACTTTTTCTCCACAGCAAACAAGCTGACTCAACATTAGTCTCAAATATCAATATTCTCTTTCGTCATTATGTTTTGTTCTCATTTTAGATGACAAAATAGCTTATGCTAGCTGTCCAGTATGAGACATTTTGTGAGCATATGCATTAAATGAAAGGACATCCAGGAAACCCTTCATGTCATTCTACAGTGATGCTGAAGACACACACCTATATTGCATATTCAGACACGTTTCTGATACATCTCTGCCACATCTTACTCCAGTAAAACCACTGCATTAGCTGCCAGCATTGCTTTGTCATTTCTACAAGTAAAGTTATCTCTTTCAGCATAAATGCATATTTAATCTTTTATTTTCTTAATTATGTAAGTTGTTTGAATAATTTTTCATTTGCATGGTTATGTGTCACGGTGTTGTATAGGAATACCTACGCTAGAGAATTGCATTATGTTTCAGGTTTGTTGCTGCATGTGATCCAGCAGTTAGTGTAAATAAATTTTGAATTATCAGCATAGAGGATTTCATAACATTTTCATGACTTAAGCTTGTCCTTCAGGCCAATTTTTTACCTGCTGGAGAGGATTTGAAGGCTTGTAACAGCTAATGCTGACACTTCCTACATGTTTTATTCATGTGAAGGTGTTTGCCCTGAAGTAAATGACCAGAGTGCAATCTAATTTCACCTTGGTCACTTTAATACAGACCAGGAGCACACTGCTTGATCCATACTACAGGATTAATACATTATTTTAGTATGTGAAAAGTAGAACCAACAAGCTTTAAGTTCAAGTCAGGCCATGGGAGGACTAGAGAAAGAGTGCTTCCTTTTTGAGAGGACTTTAGCAGTTTCGAGAAACTTTAGATTTTGATACTGGACTGAACTTGGCATATTAAGAGCAAAGAATGTCACCAGGAGAGTTCTTCAGCCTATGTGTAGATTAAATGCAATTTTCTCAAGTTTAAAAAGTTGAAGGAACTGTATCTTAATGGCAATGATTAATGGAGACAATACCTACAGGCCTTCCACCTGCTTTACCCAATTAGGGCACATGTCCATCAGCATCTTTTCCATTACAACACATTCTCAGTCTTGAAGGAAGTTGCTGGGAGTTAGAATTGGGGCTTTAGTGAGCCCCGTGGAAAATACCTTCTCGCAGAACTTGGGGCTGTCCTGCTTTCACCAACCTGGCCCTGTTGTTACTGTCCCCCAGTAACCTGACCTGGATGTGAGCCTCCCTGCCCGTACCTCTACAGCATCTTGATCTGACTCAAAGTGCCTCAATTGCACTTCCCCACTTGAACTTTGCTCTGGAAAATCTCATGTTCAAATATATCCTTAACAAAGCAGACTTTAATTCTGACTCCACAAAATACCTGCTGTATGCTCTCCAGAACTGCCAGAGCTGTGAGTGAATCCCTTCTGCGTCTGATTTCCTCAGGCAGGTCATAGCCTCTGGAGAGGTTGTACAGAGTTCATCTGCTCTGGAAGAGCAAGATTTATCTTTCAATTACCAGAGGCAAATCCAGTCATGGTATTGAAACCTTTCTTAACACTTATAGTCCCTAAAATCATTATAGATAGAGGAAGTTATCATTGTTGTTATTAACATTATAGGTCAAAGAGCAAACCAAAGAATGTATAAACTTCTATTTATTCTTAGAAAGCAAAATGTTCTTGATTAAGGTCCAAACTTTAGAAAAGCCGACATGTCTGTTTTCAAGTAATTTAATAACCTCCTAGATCTATCACTGAAAGAAAATTAGATGTTTGCACAAAGTAAACTGTATATTTTCTTAAATATGTGAGGAAAAGGCAGCATGAAAGATTACCTTTGCAGTTGGAAGTAGAAAACCAAGTCACATGCATCACTAACATGTTCTTATCAGAGTTTCTGTAGCCAGTTCTCCTCTGCTAATGGAGATGATGATGGAAATAGATCTTCAGTCACATTACTGACACTGTGGGTAAGAGTTCACAGCAATGAGCTTGGGGCAGACATTAGGTCTGATGCAGAGCAGTTCTGTACACAATGTTCCTCTTTAACCATCACAGGTTTAAGCCTTTTAAATCCAAAATTATCTCTTCACCTTTGCAGACCAATCATGCACCACTATACTTGCTTTCAATTTGTCATCCTTCTCCTCTCTCCAACACTAAAAATTTTTAATTAACTGGCTCCTGTTTCTTAGTTTTTGATTCCATCTTCCTTTTAATCTTCTTTTTTTTGCTGCTCAATTCAGACATTTTTCCAGTCACATACCCTTAAAAAACCCCAACCAACCACAAAACCCCCGCAAAACAAAACAAAACCAAAAAACAACCCAACAAAAAACTTGTCCCCTTATTTATTCTGCAGGTGGCTTGATACAGTTATGTTTTAATTAATGTATTTGGTTTGGTGCCTAGGACAGCTAGAGAAGGAGATTTTCACATTAACTCCTTCTTATCAGGCATTTTGATATATTGGAAAATATTTACTGAAGGCAGGTTTTATATATTCTGCAGTAATGTGGAAATCAAATACTCTCACATGATTTCCATGGACATGATGTTTGCTGCAGGAACATGGGATAGTTTTTAAGCCACTTTACTCCACTTAGCAAGGCTGCAAGTGGCATACATGTTTATTCTTTTTCCAACAAGTTGGAATATTTCACTATTGGTTTAGATATTTTTTAAAAGATGGAACAGCATTCAAAAGGTATGACCAGAACAATTCTAGCAAAGTTTTAAAACAGTATTTTTCTTCTTGTATTAAACAGACACTGTCAAAAGCAGAAGGACAAGTATGCGATTTCCCATGCATTGCTGCTAACATTTCCATCCTTCTTTCACAATGCCTTGAGGGAACAATTCAAATCACAGGAACAGAGACAGCAAAGGTCAGCAAAGAAGTGTGCAACATTAATCTAAACTGAATCCTAATAAAGTCAATAGTAATTGCTCCGTGACTACAATGGCTTTGAATCGGGTCCTCAGGGGCAGCTTTACAAAGTAATGTAGGTGCCAGCATTTTTGTAGATCTCACCTGATACCTATCTGCATGTTTAGATAGCTGAACAGTAGTGAAATTCTGCACTATCTGATATCCTTATGTCTCAGACAAGGTCAGATGTATCTGCTACTGCAGTCCGTGTTACAACTTTCTGAAGCTGTTGGGCACCATCACTTTACATAAAGTGATTATGAGAAGTCATTAAATTCTTCCCTGAAAGTCAGAAGGCAAATAGTACTCTTTAACCACCCATCACTATTTCTACATGAAAGGCAAACGCAGCTCAGGAATTTCAAAGTACTTGGAAATAGAAATTTTGCTGAGCACAGTCCTACACAGGCAAGTGTTTCTGCATGCGTGAGGGGGAGACGATGGGAGAGGGAGAGCTGGGTGGTGTCAGAAAGCTTGTAGGAGAAGCCTACCAAAGCAGCAAGGGCAGCATTGTGGGATGGGGAAAGAGCCAGCAAGAGTCACTGCAGTTCCTGACCAAGAGAAGCCTTGTACTGAGAAAATAAAAATATTTACTGTGGCTGAGGCAAACTTTGTTGTGGACAAGAAAACAATAACTTGTCCGTTCTTATGAACAAAAGCTTGCAGAGCAATCAGAGTAAGAAAAACACTGGATTCAAACCTCAGGTTCTGTCGTTATCTGGAGCAATCTACAAAACTTTAATCTCTGGGTAGCTGTTTGGATTAGGAATTGCGTGCATTGTACCAATGCAATGTCTGTCCCATCCATTCCCTTTCTAGCAGCTGCTGTGTCTTTATCTATGAGACAGTTATGGTACACTTCCTTACTTTTTTTCTGAATCACTTTAGATAGCTACTGCTATTTCCTTTTAGTCTTGGTGTTCTTTACAGAGTTAATCTGTTCAGTTCCTAAAGCTTTACTGAAGCGTTTGCTTTCAAGGTCATTTAGACACTTGCTTCTGCCTTTGGTGTGTTCCCAACATCTGCATTTGGACAAAGGACATGGAGGCATGTTCTGAGAGCCACATTTTGGTCTGTGGTATGGTCTTCTATTCATGGAAACTCCATGGCCATATCCTGGATGCACAGGAGGAGAAAAGATTTGGGTACACACATATGCACACCACTGAATTCCAACTGTGAGGAACTCCAGAACTGCAGGAAGACAGGGAAGATTGGTGCCCTCCAGCAGGACCCTAGACCTGGAAGAGAAAGGTATGTGGTACATTATGGAGCACACCTCTTCCTGGCTGTAGGGACAACCTGGGACACATCTGATCTGCACTACTGGTGATGGAAATTTGCTTAAGCTGCTGAAAGCCACGTACTGCTTTGGTACTTGATGACATTCTTTGCTTCAGGTGTCTGCCCTTGCTTGGCATCCTCCTGTGAGTTAGAAGTGAGTTACTTCTTGTATGTCATTGTCTCCTACTGTGATACAGTGGGAGCAGTCGCTCAGTAGGTCCATTTTTGGAGGATATTTTATTGTTTGCATATTTGTCTTTTTTTGTAGGGAGGGACTGTCCTTAAAGCTTTTGTCTATACTTACAATTTAGAAGGCTAGAGCTGACAGTATCCTCGTAGTATTCTGGTACAGTGTTTTTGGGTTTGCCATACTTGTTTCTTACAATAAAAAAGATTTAAATTATATCTAAGTCAAAAACTGACAGTGGGATTTTGCATGAGTGTATGTTTGGCAGTAGAGTTTCATTAGCCCATTTATGCAAGTTCCCATTTACTTTAACTGTTCAAGCAGAACCTTGACATAAAACTTTGATGAGGTTCATGATTTTTGTTGGCATGCAATAGACCTTCAAGATGTTCCAAAGTGAATTGCACTGGCATCTGTCAAAAGCTTCCATAAGCCCAGATAAATTTAAGGCTCTAAATACTGTTTGAAATCTGCCTCTAATTGAACTAAGCTCCACAATTTCTGGATTTTAAACCTGCTGTCAGGTTTTTTCTTGATTTAAAACCTGCCATATTTAAGGGCATAGAGTGACTACACTGGTTGGACTGTCATTTCTAGTTTCATCCCATAGCTCATGTCCATGAAACCCAGGATCACTTATAAATTGCAGATGTATGGGTTGCATGAAATCAGAGGCACTTCCTGCTTTAGCCTGGCATATACTTTTCCCAACCCTAATGATGAGTACGTATCAATATAGGGAAGAGAAGACAAGCTCAGAAATATTATTTAATGACATCTTATTTTGTAGCAGAATTTGCAATACTAACCCTAAGCCCAGAAAAAAATGCAGAAGCAAGCTCAAGATCTCCTACAATCCTTTTTATTTTCTGCTTGGCTAAAGCACTACTGCTGAGACACTCCTGTTGCCATAAGTGTGACCTTCACATAAAGCAAACCTTAAACCCATTTTCATCCAACTGTAGCTCATGTTGAAACTTGTCTGATTACATCAGCAACTCACAGTATTTTTTAATAGTATGAAAATACTGTCCTTCGCCCATGAAAAGCAGATAAGTGCTAAGACTACTCCCTCAGAATGCAAATACAGTGGAACTGCTTTGAGATTCTATTGCTTTGTGGGGTCCGCAGTACTGCCTGGATTTCTGTGGTGCAATCTATCCAGCGCCCTGGTCAGATAAGCACTTGGCCGCTTGGGAGGAGCAGCGCTATCTCTTTTTGCTTATCTATGTACTGAGGTTTTGCCTCTGCAGTGTAAAGCAGAGAACCCGATGTTAATAAAGCAGAGAACCCAATGTTAATAAAGCAGGTAGAGGCAAAGAAGAGAGAACAGGCCCTTTGATAGTAGTACCCAACCTTTTATTCTTCTTCAGGATACGGGGCTATCAGAGAGACCCCGAGGGGTTCGTTACACAGGGTTTATAGGGAAAGGGAAGGAGTGGTCATAAACTGAGGTCCAGGGTTCTTATCAAATCACAGATTGACAGGGGCTGACAGTTTCCCAATGAGTTCTGGGCAAGGGCGGAATGTATTTGCATTAACCTATGAACGTTACAGAACAGTAGAACTTTCTGGCAACTGTTGAATAGTAAAACAATCTAATGCATATTAAAATAACAGAGGTGGAACAAAATCTATGATTGACAGGGTTAAAATGTGGCAGCTAGGAGATTTCCCCATAGCCCACTGCCACAAGATTCTGCTTCAGTGTAACTTCTCTAATGTTTTCTGAACTGAAAATGTATGAGAGTGAGCCTAGTTACTATAGCAGCTGAGTATTTGGTTAAGTATTCAGAATTTCTATCTGCACATCAGGTTTATGAACCTTGTTCAGTAAGCTAGAAGATGTTAAAGATAAAAATTTGAATGAATTAAAACATTTTGTTGTTAATTTTAAAATTAAACATTTTAATTTTTCATCTTGAAAATGTCATGCAGAATGGAAAAGTAAACTCCCAAACTTCTGTTACTGTTCCAGTAAATATGTCATGTTAGATTACTTAGTGCAAAGGGGAGAAGAAGTAACTGTTCAGGAACAATTCAGAATATCCTGTTCGCTTCTGAGAGCTGAGTGTTGACATATCCATATGCAGAGGAAGGAACTACATTCTGGTCCCCACATCTCAGCTATCTCATTGGCTCTGTTACTGACTTCAAATGCTGAGCCTGGACTGAAATAAGCAGAAGTGGATCTTTTCCTTTCTTTGCCAGGTAGCAAGTTTGAATCAGCCAGAATAGATTTTTGGTGAAAAATAAACAACTGCTCCAATAGTTAAGTCTGCCCTTCTACAAGAAAATTTGAATAATTTCATGTATGTTAATGATTTTTTTTTAGGCAACTGTCATTCTTCTTTTAGGAAAAATAAAAGTGTACATCCCACAAAGAACAGCACAACTCACTCTTTGCCATCCACGTGGAGGTTGAGTTGCCAAGTGCGACAAACCACCCCAGGAGGGATTTGCACAGAACGACACTTCCTCCTTGAGACAGCTCTGCAACTGTCAGATGGAAATGATGCTGTAGTCAGAAAAAAAGAGAAAAGTCTACCACCACACTACTCTCCTAAAATAGAAGCAAAGAGACAAAAACATGACATTGCAGAGATTCTTGCTGCCTGATAGCCTCAGAGAGGAGTTCATCACAGAGATGCTCTGTCAGCTGAGATGATGTGAGTCCCTGCACAAGAGTTCTTTCATTCAAAATCTGAGATGCCAAATGTGCATTTGAGAGTAGGGAGAGATTATTTTGGATCTCTGCTGAATTTGGTGCTTACATTACATCTACAGTTTAAATGCCCACTCATTATGGTGCTCCCTCTGAAAAGTAAATTTATGTACCTTGAAAATACTTCCAAGTATTTGAGCCCAAAGAGCGATCCTTTCAATCATCTTAGATTCCTCTGATCTAGCAAAAGATTAGAAATATTAATATTGTTTGAAATACTACTCAGTTCTTCTATCTGTTAATAGAAAGAGCTGCAATTTATGTTACAAAACTCTCTAAACAAAGTTCCACTTTTTCCTCTTTAAAAAGATTAAAATATTTGAGTTTTTCCTGTTTATTATGCTGAATATGAGGTGTGATCTGATAGAGCCTATCACTCAGACTTTTTAAACTTCTGATTTCAATCTGGACAAACCCAAGGACTCAGAACATATCCCAGTATTTCAGGTGTTTCTAATCATCGTGTGAACAACTATCACAGAATAATTTCACTCTGTTTCCACCAAAGCAGGTAACATGGTGTGGAAGTCCCTTGGTACCTACAGTTCCAGAAGGCTTTACACTTTCTTAAACAGAATTTGGAGCAAGTCCTAGCAAACTATTTCTTACTGATGTCCAGTTCAGCTAAATAAAATACCATGTCCTTGAAAACAAAGGAATAAGGTAAAGCTTAAAATGTTCCACTGGAGACAACACCTTAATTACTGCTCTGCTTCAGCAATTTATGTCCATCAGATAGACGTCATTTCTCAGATTAGGCATGCTACATGCAGCTGAACATTTTTAGGGCAAGAAGCCACTCATATGCCCATTTCTTGTCACAGGCTGTATCTGCAACAGCATATTTCTTTCAACATGGAGTGGCTACATTTGAAAGCAACTTCTTTTATTTTTTGAAAGCCCTTCTCTGACTGGCTGTGCTTTGGTTCATCATGTGGAATGGTCTTGCAGCACATCCTCTGGTTTCCTCTTGGCTCAAACAAAGCTGGAAGACATTATGCAGAAGCACAACTAACAGCCATTCATTCAGAGGACCAGACTACGACATCTCTCTAAAATAAATCACCCTGAAAAGCACATAATGTGGACAGTGAGCCCTCACCAACAAATTTTTCTTGTTGGGTCAGACTATGTGCCAATTTCACTGATTAGTCAGCATGAGCAACGTTAAATACTGCCCACAAAAACAGCTCAGGATAATACTTGTTCCTTTAATGTCATGTCCTTCACCTTGGGAGAGAAAAACTTATTAAACCCATAAACAATTAGAATCCATGATATTTATAAAGTAGCTAACAGTTTTGCTTGTGACCTTTTCATAAATGCATGCTTTGTGTAATTAAAAATGATCTAGAATGTGATTATTAGTGCCATAGGACAAAATTATCATATTACTGGTTTTATTAATGGGCCATTCATCCAGCTGTTCTCTCTTGAGAAAATCTGTTTTTTCCTTGAAATAAAATGTCTGCATCCAAGACTATCTGTTCTGCTTGCTCTTCGTGATCCTCCTGGACTAGAAATCTTTTATTACCCCAGGAAACTACCAGGTACTTTAGAAGCAGAAATTATCAGTTTCTTCATAGTCTTTCACTGAAGCTTGAAGGTTTTAACAATAAGTGGAAATAAATGATAATGCAGTCACATTGATATTTGCCTATATTCATACCCAAGCAGTTTCTGATGACATCTTTCAGAAGTTCACAAATCTTAAAGAATAACCTTAATCATAATGTGTCAGGTCATTCCTATCTCATTATTTTCTTTTTTTTCTTTCAGCTTAACAAAACTAGGGAAATTACATCTCAGTAACAAGCTGCACAAAGTATCAGGGTTTTTCATCTGTAATTGCAGCACTAGGACTAAATGTTAGCAGTGCTGTTCCCACTACTAGAAGTTTGCTGTGACAATTCTATTTACAGAACATATATTTATTTATTGCTCTTACAGAACCGTATGAGCAAGAACGGTTACCAAAGCAATCCTCATAGAAAAAAAAATTGATTCAGGAGATGGAGCTTTTGCAGGTCTCACTGACTGAACCATTCTTTCTTCTTCATCAGAATCTCTCCATCTGCTCACCTCAGGAACTGAACGTTACCTTTGCTTAACTATATAAAGAGCATTCATAGATGAGTTTTAAATATACTGTTTAAATGGAATCTCTTCATTCAAGCAGGCATTATCTGAGGTGGTATAATGCTCATTTTGTATGTGAGCCCTGAATGGGTAACACTTCCATCCAAACACTTGCTGGATTTGCAAAACCTTTAGCAAATTAAACACTTGAATTATTACCAGCCCTTCCCCAACTGTTGTTTCTGCCATCTAGATTCAAGCTTGCCCCAGTGAACTGTTGTACAACTTACATTTAATTATTTCAGGAAAGAAACAGATTTTGAAAAATTCTTGCAAAGTTTGACCTTTCTGGATGAAGTTATCTTTAAATTTTGGGGGAAAAAAATTAGGCTGATGGTATCTAAACCTTGCACGGTCTTTTTCTTCTCTAGCATTTCAAAACGATTAAATCTTCCATGGTATGTTTGAAGACCTATCTGAACATCACTCAAAAACTATTGCCCTATAAGTCAGCCTTTTTTTTTTCTGGCATAAACTTTATAAAACAACTTAACTTCATTATTTTTCAAAATGTTAATAATCTCACAGAAATTAATTTGCCAGGTGTCACCTTGAGGACAAGATAAGACTGGTCTGTTAGACTGACTTGGTGAAAACATGACTTTTTGACCTTTTCATGCACTTTCTAGGCGAAAGCATGGACTATTTATTTTAACTGCTCTCAGACCCCAGAGTACCTGACCTAGAAAAACACTGGATCTGAGCTTCAAGAGCCTCACATTCACTAACTCAGATCAGTTAATAAGCTTTGGGGAAATTACCTGATTGAATTTCTCTATGAATTACAATAGTCAGGCTGTGAATGGCAACAAATTCAATATATGGGATTTCAAATATTTCAATCTATCTATCAAACAGTATATTGGATTTTACTTTAAGCTTGCAGTACAAAATCCAGAACTGTTCAAGCTGAGCCACAATAGGCAGGACTCACATCGCAGCTGCCATTTACTGAAAATCTCCCTTCCCTGAAGGTTTTTAGCTTGCGTTGGAATGCATTTTCTATATGGAGAGACAACCATCTAAGCAGTAATCCTCCTGAGGTATCAGTGTTCTAAGGAAACTACTTTAAAGTTTTATGGGTCAACAGACAGATATGGGAAAGACACGCATTTTTAAAGAATATCCACAGCCAAACACATCTTGGTATATCCCACACTAAACAGGTAACAATCCTCACTGAAGCATACTCACTATGCTAGGTGTGAGCAGCAACGAAGTGAAAGCATTTGCCTTAACACCCTTCAGGACATTTAGTCGTGTGAAGCCATATGAGCAGAATTTTGGCCTTATCATGGCTGCTGATGCTTCTCCTGGAGATTCCTGGCTCATGTCACTGATAAGGTTTAACAGGATTTCAGGGATTGATGCAGGATATGCTGTTGAAATAGGATGTCCTTTGTACCTTGAGCTGAGTTTCAGCATAGCATGCTGAAAGAGAGCTGGTCAACCTGCAGGGCTTGAAAAGACATGTAATGAAAAGGCAAATGGACAAAATTATGACTTCATCAGATGTACACAGCCTGCTACCCCTTTTATACCACAGGAACAACAACCACGTGAACAGCCCTGGCGGGTCCTACAAGGCAGTCTATTGCACCCGGAGGAGATAATGATCCATGTGCAGTTGACCTAGGCAGTTGTCCCGGTTTGAGACAAATTTTGGGAGGAGACTCCGAAAGGGTGTCTCCTCTAAAAAGGCAGAATTACAGCCCCTCCCCCCAGCCAAGGTTGGAAATGAAAATCTTCTTGGAGGGACATGAAAAAGAACTGTTTATTTAACAAGCGAGGTACACGCAGGCACAAGAAAACAAAACAAAACTTGAATAATATTACACAGTAAACCTTCTCTACTGTGGAGAAAGATGGTGGATTTTTTCAGAGTCTCTCCTTTCTCTAGTTCAGCTCCTCCTGAAGATTTGGCCTGGCTGGGCCGGAGTGTCCGGCAGCTCCTGGCCAGGGTCCCACCAACTGTCTCCCCCGAAAATGGTCTGATAGGAAAAACCAAGCCAAACAGTCCAAAAAAAAAAGAAAAGAAAAAAAAAAAACAAAAGAAAACTGCAATCCCAGTGGGAAGGGGAAAGGAAAAAAAACCTCTGTCCTAACTCACAGCTGGAGAGACTACTGGAAGAAAAAAAAAAAAAACTTGCGCTTTATCTCAAAGAGATAAAAACAAACCATGCCAGGTTTTCTCTCTGCAAGCTCAAGGTTACAGGACCCAATCCTGGCCTTAAGCAGACGATAGGAAAGAGAAAAAAAAAACCCAGAGCATAAAAATCACGCCAGGACAGCAGTGCAGACCAGTGCGGAGCCCTGCTGTACTACAGATGACTTGGCTTTGAGGAC
Source organism: Pomatostomus ruficeps (assembly GCA_013400735.1). Classification (NCBI taxonomy): domain Eukaryota; kingdom Metazoa; phylum Chordata; class Aves; order Passeriformes; family Timaliidae; genus Pomatostomus; species Pomatostomus ruficeps. The sequence continues at coordinate 311,526 of VYZT01018054.1, read as the reverse complement.
TGGGCCTCATCCCTTACCATACAGTAAATGCAGCCAACTTGTCAAACCAGAGCCCATAGACAGCAGCTCTTTGTCACCAGCCATGATGACAAAAGCATGTTCCTGACTTTATCTTGAAGTGAAGCAGCATGTTTTCCTACAAATATTCTTTTTTTTCCCCCCACAGTAAATATGATAGATAGAGTTGCTTTGTTTCTAAAAAAATCCTATAAAAATTCTGAAGATGACTGCTAATACCTCACCACAGATGGGAAGTCTCATCAGTGTGCCATGGCATGGCCAGAGGTCTATCTTGCATTATATCATTGGAGGCTCCCAGCATCAGATAAGGTGATAAGATATGATAACTTGCTACCCCTTTTGTTGGATATTAATAGCAAGGTTAACTTTCCTGATAGTGCTTTTGCCTTTCTTTCTAGGATCAAAATACAACCAGCATCTCCTGGTGCCAGACACTATCTGAGCTGGTCTGCACAGATTCATGAGATTTCCTACTTACAGTTATTAGCATTATTTTGACAGAAATCACAAAGCATTTTCTGGGATGCCCTCTATACCTACTGCTCCTGCCCAGCAAAGGGCCTGACTGTCCATGGCCACAGAAAATACTCCTGAAGACACAGGTACTGTGTAGGGCACCCAAGAGGTAGCAACAGTGACCAGACAGCAACAAGCTTCAGCCATCTTCAGTCTGGCCTGGGGGGAATGGGAATGGGTCGTGCTGTGCCCAGAGGGAGGGTCCTGGGGCCCAGGTGCAGCTGGATACAGCATGTCCAGGCAAAAGAAAGGCAGTGCTTGCCCACATGTTTGGGACAACACAGACAGATGCTGCTTACAAGATATGCAGAGAAAGGCATACCCTTAAAGTTCAAAGAAATTTCTGCTTTAAAGAGTGTTTACTGCTTATGTGTAGGACATTTTTTGGCTCATTCCAAGTGACCCAGGAGTATTTTCTAGGTCTCCCTACCCTTTGCCTTAAACGTTTGTGCAATGCAGATAATGAGAATTGCTTTGCAAATCATTGCTTTGAGATAATGAGATGAAAGACACAGGGAGCCTCATCTTGCCAAGAGGAGATCTGTCAGGATCTCCCAGAACAGTGCCCAGTTAATATTCAAGCAACCGAGATACTGCTATTGAACATTTCAGGTGATTATAACTTTCTTACACTGGCTGCAAGCAATTATTTGGACCATTTCTCAGATTTTCTCACCCTGCAGGCTTTGGTATTCAGCCAGATCAGTTTTTGTCTATCTCTCTTCCATTAGTGAAACTATCATAGATGTTGGCTTACTGATACTCAGGCACAAAAATAGTGAATTACTTCCAGCCCACCTGAGGGGAATCCTCCAAGGCACCTGGGCATTTAAGCCTTAAAAGACAATGATCTCTGAGGCTACAGCCTTATTTATGTAAAGATATATATTTACATAAATATTTACCTATGGGAGATAATTCACAGTCTTCAGCCAGGTTTCTCTTACCAAGCATGGGACAGAGAAATGCAGCTTAAGGTGGAGTTCAACTCAGGCAGCACACTGAGAGGAGGCATCCTTATGCCAAGCAGTAGGAGATGTGCCTTGGGAGACAGGCATGTTGCAATCCTGTCCACCTCTGGCCTTTTATGCACCTAACCAGCAATCTGAGCAGATGCTGGTGTGTTTATGTCCACTGAGCTGAATACAACAGGACTGATCCTTCTCCTCATGTCAGTGGCAAAAACCATGAAAATTTTCTTTTTCTTCTTTTCTGATTAGAGGGTTGGATTATGGTTAGTGAATTGCAGTTAATCACTTCAGAGTGATTTTTTTTTTCATATTTAGTTCTTGGTCTCTCTTCTCTACTCAGAACCTGCTGCAAATCCTATGACTTGTGGATTTGTCCTTAAGTTAACAGTTGTGTTTTATTCAAATTCATGCTGAAACCTGAGTGCAGCTTGCCTCACAGAGGAACAAGTTATTGCCCTGATTATCAGGGAGGGAAGGAAATAAATATTCATAGCCGAAAAACCTTGCACACACCTTACTGTCAGGGTGGTCCTGGAGTAGTTCATACAGTTTTTGTATGTGAGGTATTTAAACATCTGGAGGTTGGACAGTTGTATCTCTGTATCTTTTATAAGGCTTTTACAAATATCAGAGTGAGATGCATCCTCACTGATGGATTCACTAATGATACAGCCATTTTCACAGTCAGTGCTATGAAAATAACCTCATAACATCAAACATACTCATAAGCAGTATCATTTCCCAAATGCCACCAAAATTGAAACTGGAACAAGTTTCAGCCATCTAAGCATCTGAGAACTTTCTTTCTCTAAATGGCTTGTCCAGGGGAAAAAAAAGAAAATGAGCTGGTAAATCTCTCTGAGGCTGAAGGGAATAAATTATGCAGCAGTAATTATAATCAAAGCTACAGGATTTGTACTTAAAATAAATAAAATTTATACTTTTATTTATAATATTTATTATGGGCATTTCAAAGTCATGCATATCTTATTTATTATCTTATTGTCAGTATTGCCCTGGAGAATATTTTAAACAGTGAAGTTTCTAGAGGTGTCCATTGTGAACTCTCTTTTTAAGACCTGTGAGAGCAACAGACATAAAAGTTTCCATACATGATAAAAGCTGGAGTTTATTGTGCCATATATATACTTGCATAAATATTTAAGCTACTAAGCAGAAAGCATGGAGTTGTGTGGGCACCATGCTCAGATAATTTCCTCTCTTTTGTACTTTTCCTCCTGCATAGGTCATCAGATTTGTGATCTTTTCTGGCATAACAACTCATCGTGTGGCTGTGTTGTCATGGCGCGGTGGGGCAAGGTGGCAAAATGCTGCAGCTGCTGTGGCAGGGGCGAGGGGGAAGCGGTAAAATGCTGCGACCTTCCCGAGAGCGTCTCTGGTACAGAGAGCCATCTGGGTTGGTGCAGCTTTCCCCTGTGCGTGGGTGCTGCTGCCAAGCCGGATAGCTAAGTGAACAGCAGAAGAGACGGATGAGCAGGAAGGGTCTTCAGTTCGGTATTCCAATGCAGTTTAATGGGACACCACTCAAAGGGATCCAGGGACTGAAGACAGCTAACACTGGGTGTGCATAGGGTTTTATACAGAGGCGGGCAGAGCAACAGGGACCAATGAACTGAGGGCTCAGGGGCGGTGCAAAGGAGGGGCCAGCGTGCAGGGACCAATGGAGAGGGACTGAGGGAAGAGGGTCAATGGGGCATCGAGTAAAACAGAACTTTCCAGAACTGGCATGTCAACCAGGGAGTGATAGACAGGGAACTGACAACTGGGTGGAGAGACCAACAGGCCAACTGGGGTACAGGGATTAACATAAACAAATTACTAATGCAAAGGGTCTTGGGAGGAGGTCTTTTTCTTGCCCTAAGCAGGAGAGCACTGATTGAAATAGGGCTCATCCCACCAGTGCACCGTCCATTGCCCAGGCAATGGACGGTGCACTGGTCTCCACACCGTGTCCCACTTGGCCATCTTTTGTCATTAGAACTTATATTCCTACACCAGATAAGTATAGAAAATACTCTATTAAAGTCATTGTGACTTCTAGTTAGTCCAGAGAAGATGCCAGAAAACCACAGATCACTTCTGTTTACACACTGGCCCCTCTGGGTCAGTTTCCAGTTTTGCCATTACTATGCACAGATAATTTTTTATGTCAGAGACATAAGGATAATGAGTATTTTCATTTTTTAAAAACATGACAATGCTGCCAAAAATTCAAGAATTGAGAGGCAGAGTTTGCTCTTCCTTAACACAGATTTCTGTTCAGGATAGTTTTGTGTATGTGTCATTGGAATCAATCTCACAAGTTCTGACTGGAAAATCATTGTTCTTCTAGAAAAAAATATTTCCAAAAAATGTATGCTTTTTAGTATTACACAAGCTGGGATAGCCTTATTAAGACTTCCAGGTAATCCTGTAGTGATGAAAAAGAATTTTTCAGTGCTTCGTAAAAGTATATTTGTTTGGACAACCATGCACTTTAATGAAATACTAAGGGTTGCCAGCAATCCTGTTTTACAGATATTTTTCATCTTTGTTCTAGACTATTATAATGCTAATATAAAAATATACAATACTAACATATTAATATACTAATATTTTATTAACTATTTATATGTTTGGTTGTGCTTGGTATTTAAAAAACGCAAATTTTATTGTGTTTTAGTTGTAGAGCACAATGTTTTCTGGGGTCAGACCAGTTAAACAACTATCATATGACCATATCACTTAAACAGAATTTTAGTATCTACCTTTTGATAATAATCCTTTCACCTCTTTCATCGCACATTCTTCCCTTTTTCTCATCTTCTTTGTGTGTTTCCCTATCTGAATATTGCCTACAACATTATAATAGCTTCCTTCTAATCATATGCTTGTATTATTTTGCATAATAACATCCTTGTTTTTTTTGTTTTGTCTTTCCCTATGAATTTTCCTTATAAATATTATTGTACTTCAGAATATTACTGTAGGTTTGAGACTGGTACATCTCTCTTTCTGTGATACTTAACCTTCCTTCCAAAAAAAAGGAAAGGAACAAAGCTGACAAGAGAAATAAAGAAATAAAGTGCTGGTGCTACAAGCTTGATCTCCCACATTCATTGTGAGCCTTCTTCCTTTTTTCATCTATCTTTGGAGTAGTACAGTAGCAACACAAACAGACTCCCATATGCAAATATAATAAAGTAGCAAAAGTCTGATCAGCCTTTCAGAGAGATTTCTAGCATTTTCATCTACCATAAACAACACACCCTTTTTCTGTTAAGTAGTCTCTGTTGTCTGTGCTGTTGGTATTTATTTAGAGAGACATCTAATTTCTCTACAAAACCAATGAAAATCCAGATGAGCTTCACAATCCTTGCTCTGCACAGTCCCTCCATGAATTCAAATTCAATTGCTACCCTCTCTTTTTAAATGTTTTTCTTTTTTACTAGCAAAACCAAGGTATATTAATGTCATAGAAAAAAACCAGTCCATGAATGACTGTACTTATGTTATGAATTTTTTAAAGCTAGTGCTAAGTACCTGCTAACAGAAAAATAAAAGTCCTTTTTTTTGAAAGAAACCTGAATGCCTCAGTCACAAGTCTGTTATTAATTGTACTTTAATATTTCCAAAATTCTGGCTGAATTCAAGTATCCAAATGCTGCCATTTACCACTGTAATGAACAATTCCTCTGCCATTCTTGGCCGTAGTATACATCACCTGAAAGGAGTATACATGAAGATGGAATTGAACAGAAACTCTCAGACAACTGCAAGAAAAAAACTTTTAGAAGATTCTTTTCAGAGCCTGAACAAGCTGATGAAAATGAATCTACACAGGAACCACTAACCAAAGGCAATTGAAATGCCTCATGATTTATGCAAGAAAATGGTGAAAACTGAAGATGAATCTTTTGCTAGCTTTGCAAATCCTAGGGAATTGCTGGCTGATGAAAACCATTTATGTAAAGTACCAGCTGGGTTTCCATTTCCTTCAACTACTCTGTCTTTGAGAAATAATTGCACATTTTCCATCAGCAACATTTCTTTCAGCACTTACACAGTGGCAGAACTATTTGAGGGAGAATCAGCTTTACAATAATCCCTGAACAAAAGGAATAAAAAACCTCAATGTCCCCCAAAACAAATAAAACCCTCTAAAATCCCAACCCTTTCCTCATGGAGCATTACTCCTTGCACACATTACCAGCCCCACTCTGGGCAGTGCAGGGTCTGGTGTGGAGGTCGGGGTGAGGGTGTTGCTGCCCAAACCCTGCCCTTTTCTTGCTGATACCCAGAACATAGGTGACATGGAAGCCTCCCTCCAACTACACCTGCCAGGTGGCTTTACATCTAAAACTTGCTATTCTTGAATTCAGCTACGCAGCAAAATATAATGGCCTGGGGTGAGCTTTTATTCTGTATTATTTATAGCTTCTCAACTCATCTTTTAATCACAGAAGAAAAATGCACATTCAGGAGTATGAACATGTCTAACTCCTCCTGTGTCAGGGTTTGGGATACTTTTCCTTTTTCTTTTTTTTTTTGTTTTGTTTTGTTTTGTTTGTCTCTCTGTCTTAGAATTTTTCCCCATTCTAGTTGCTAGGGGGTGATAATGGGCGAGTGATTAGTTGCTGGGAGGTCATAATGGGTGGGTGATAAGAAAAGACAANAGAGGAGAGGGAGAGAGACTGCTTAAAGCTCCAGGAAGAATCTTCCTCCACCGTGGGCTTCTGTTTCCAGCTGTGTGTTTCTACCAACTCTCCACTGTCCACTCCAGTGTCTCGAGGGAAGGAAACTCGGGATCCCCGAGCCCCCTTTCCCCTCTCAGGGGAGACATCGCACCCTCCCTGCGCACTGGGAGCACCAGTGCCCCTGCCAGCTGTGACTGTGACTGCACCAAAGGGGAATTGCCAACGAAGCAGGAAGCGACTGTCCGTGGGTTTGTCTGTTCTTATTTGTGGTGGTTACCATTGTTGTTGTTTTGTCTGTCCCATTATATATATATATAAAAATATATTAGTAAAGGACTGTTATTCCTCTTTTCTTATACCATTGCCTGAAAGTCCCTTGATTTCAAAAATTTTACCAATTCGGAGGGAAGGGGGTTACCTTTTCCTATTCTAAAGGAGGCTTCTGCCTTCTTTAGCAAATACCTGTCTTTGAAACCAAGACATCCTGCAACCTGCTTCTCTCCAGTAACTGTAGTGAAGAGATTTGGTGTTCAAGGACTTTATGATGAACAGCTTAAGCCCTTCAGAAATCTGAAAAATCTTCCTAACTGCAATTTTGGAGTCTTATTTGTCACACAAGTTAATCTCAGTCTTTCACTAAGTTAAGTACAATTTCTTTGTCTGGCATGAGAATATCACCTTTATTACAGGGTAGTGACAACAGCACTATTAGTAGGAAATCAGTCAAAACCTGATACAGGCTTGGAGTCAATAATATGCCCTTGCCAGAAGATAAGTCCAGCAATGGTATATATTTACGAAAAATTCAGTGCAACATCTTTGATAATTCAAAGTTCAAACAGTGCTTTTTTAACTGACAGAGATTTGAAGGTGTTTAGAGGATATTGTGTTTGAATTTGTTTCTTAATAGCATTAACCAAGCTCTGAATGGTACCAGTTTTATCTTCCAGCCTAATCTGAACTATTTCTACAGTCATATAGTGGACTTAGTTTCATTACACTTTTCGTGAATCACCTATTTTAGGGACATTGGACCTTAGTGAAAAAAAGCAGGTCTTTATTGTGGCAGGGATACATAAGTTGAGTTTTATATATCTGTCTTTTTTTAAGACCTTGAAAAAAACAAAACAGGATTTAAGATTTAGAGGTCTACCTCAGTTGTATGCACATGAATAAGGAGATGCCAAGAGGACAAAATAATGGTAGAAACTCTCACACTCTTTTTTGGAAATCAGATATGGATGTGTCTCTGAAGTGCTATACAGTAATGTTCCTGCACTTACAAAAAGGAAGAACTGGTCAAGGATGTGAAGGTCAGGGGCAACCTTCAGTGCCATGATCAGGAGATGGTGAAGATCGGGATCCTGAGTGGAGTATCCTGCAAAAAGCAGGGCTCTGCAACACTTGTCTACAAAAGAACAATCCAAGGGTGAAATGGTTTGCCTGGAGAGTCTGCATCCTTGGAGACATTCAAAACCCAACTGAACACAGTCCTGAGCAACCTGCCTTAGCTAATACTGTTTTGAGCAAAGGGAATTTACTACATGACCTCCGTGGTTCCTTTCAGCCTCAGCTACTCATCAAATTCCCAGATATTTTACATTCACAGAGACTATTATAGTCAACAGCTCTCTTCAAAAGCTAGAGTTTGATAGAAACCACCTCAGCTAGTTATGGAAATATGGAGATAAAAGTTCTGTAGATCAATTAAGAGATCTTTCTAGTCTGGTGTATTTTGACATATGCCACAAAGAATTTCATAATATTCCCCGCCAGAAATTTCTTGATTGTCCACAGCATTTACCCAAACTAATTATATACAATAAACTACTGTGCTTTTTGACTGGAAAGCACAGACTTAAACCTTCAAATAAGGCCTCTAAGACGAAAAGAAAAATTTTAGGTGTAATAAAAAACAAATGTCATATAAGGATAGTATACATCAAAATTTATATTACTAAAATATATGTGTAATCATTTGGTGACAGCATTTCTGTCTTTCAGGTATTTTTACTTCAATGTAAGAAGTTATCCCAGTTTTCTGATAGACTTTTTTTTTTGTGAGGCATGACTAATTTCTGTTTTTACAACCACTTTCATCACATAAAGCAAACAACCTTCCTGTCTAATAAGTAAAATGACTTGATGCAACTGGGCTACAAAGGCAATCCTTGTGACTGTGCAATTCCTGATTTCTCTATAGGGATGTATGAAAATATTAAATTAAACATCCCATGACTGACAACTGATCTCATCTCTGCAATACCAGAACATTAAGCAGATCAGAGCATGTTGAACACAGACCTATGTGCCCAAAAAGGGTTTCAGCACTGTGTTGCTTCTTCTCTTTTTTTTATTATTTTGACTGCTACAATAGCCCTGCCTGACAAATTCCCTGGCTCTGCATCCATGGCCACACAAAAAACTCCCTACAACACACACACAGTGTAGAACACCCAAGAGTGATCAACAGGGAAAGCACCAAGCTTCAGTTTGGCCTGGAGGAAAGTGGGTCCTGCCATACCTGGAAGAAAGCATCTGGGAAGTGGGAAAGGCTAAAGGTCTTTTCTGGCAGTCTAGAAACAGCAGGGCTCCCAAAAAACCAAAGCTAGTATAGCAGATTTTATACGGACTTCAATGAGTGATGGGACAGAAAAATCAACCTTTGCCTTAGAAACTGTTTTATCAGTGTGGAGAAATCACCAAAATACAGTGAAGGTAGCTGTAGCTGCAATTTCACTGGAAAATAGTTCTGCAAAGACTAGAGAAGTTTGGAAGAGTCAGAATCTATAAAGCTTTGGCCTGATTTTATGAGAAGTGTGATAGTATTATATAACTTGGAGTTTCCATTCATAAATGTTATACTGATGATTTTTGAGGAAAAAATGTTATCCATTTAAACAGCTTAAATAGTTTTGATGTCACTTGCCAGGGGAATTGCTAAGTGCTTTTTGTCATTGCTAGCATTCAATTAATTTATTCTTTCTCTTTCATTGTTCATTTTGAAATAATTTTTTACAGTTCAAATCATTCATTGCCCCCAAAGCACTCAACCACCTGCTCATCTTTTAGTACATAGTCCTGTCTCATGGAAGCTGAATTTATAATTTCTCTTACTTAATTCTCTGAAGGCAAAAAAGCAGTGGTAGAAGTCCAGAGTTTTCATGGCTCATATCACCAGCTAAATATAATTTATTTAAGGTGATTGAAATAGAGCTATTTAATAACAGACAAGAAACACAGAGGAAGCACACAAGGAGGCACTTAGGGGCTTCCTCAACAGGCATGGGTTTGCTCCTTAGAATATTAATTGTGTTAGAGGAATACATGTTTTATTTCTTAAGGGAGACATTCTGTCTTCCCCAAAGATATTAGTATTCATAAAAATAATCTTTCTCTTTTTTTTTTTTTCTTTCTTGATGAGAGCCTTATGGACTTCAAAGATTAATTTAAGAAAAAAATATTTTCCATAAAAAATCAACATTTTTGTGCTTGTCTTCCTTTAACCTAGTGGAAAAATCTGCCTGCAATTCCAACGGCACAAGTAGATTAGCTGGGACATATTTATGTGTATGTGCTTTTGAAGCCTATTTAAATTAAATAATGCATATAACATAGGCTGCTGCTAAACTATTCCACTTCCAGGGGGGCTTTTAGCTTTGTGCTAATTAGAATAATTATCTTATCAATCTCTTTTTCACAAGCAGAAAATGTTCTCTTGTGGCATTGTAAAGGCTTATGTTGGCTATGTTGGCTCCTTTACAGTCAGAGACAAGTTTCCTAAAAGCTCCAGACTCTGTCTGGGAGCAGGACCATCTCCACAGAGTGGAAGGGGAGCCTGAGAATCTGGGCAGCTACCCTTGATCTTAAACCCAGGGACTGAATATTCCTGCTGCCACCTCGCTGCCTCCTTCAGATCCTTGAACTATCTAAGGTGGTGTTCTTTCATCTCCATCACCTGTGGTTCATTCCCAGCTAGGCATAAGGAAAGAGTTTTTTGGATTCCTACTTTCCAAAAAAAAAAGTAAACCAGCCCACAGAGAAAAAATTAATTTAAGATTGAAAAGGACTTTTGTGTGATTTAAAAGTGATGAAATAAGGCACTAAATCCACTTTTTCAATACTTTCCACATACTGGAAAGAAAACTGTGCAATTGGAACTGAAGAATTTATAAAACACTTTAAAAATATGTTAAGAGAGTTAATAAAGTGCTTTCCCTGCTATTTTGTTCCTTTTAGTTTAAGCAGTGCAGAATCAGCCTTCCACCTTGCAAGAAAGAAAAAATCTGAAATATTAACTAATTATTCCCCCCCAAAATGGAGAATTTGTAAAATCCTGATTCTGGTATAAAAAAAGTAACTAATTTATCATTTAACTTAATTTTAAATCCAGTTTTTACAAAACTTTTAGTAAAAAAATTGATGAATTATTTTTAAATACAATTTCTGTTTGATACCAGAATGTGAAATAATCCAGTTTTGAAAATTTCAGATGTATCACATGTACAACATTAAGGCTTTTTTGTAAATATTGCCAGTAAAAGGACTTGTCAAAACTGCAGCATTTTCACTACCTATTTTCACCATCCATTTAAATTTTAACAAAAAGCTGATTTCAACAAAGAAACTAACTTCCAGATTCGGGAAGTTTCTACAAGTAGTTTCATAATTCATTTTCATTTCCTTGCTCTTAAAGAGGTGGCAAAAATGGGCCAAGTATTACTATTTACATACTCCTTCTATATTTAATTCTGGTGACTCAATGAATGCTCGAGAAATCAGAAACTTTCTGACTAGTGCTTGCTGGAAGGTGCCACTACTGGTAGCTGAGAGGAAGAGAAAATTCCCCAGCAGTAATGGGTGCATTTGCAACCTGCAAAGAAATCTCATATTCTGTTTTTTTCAGTGTTGATGCTTAGAGTAAAATGAGTTAAAAGTAACATGATTGTGTATCTTTGTTTAACTATTGATCAAAATGGACCATTGGATTGGGGTCTTTGAACAGGATTTTTACCATGATGTCATTAGTTACTGTAGGCTAAGCATCAGTAATATGTTTCTCTCAAAGTATTTTGTCCCCTTTCCATTGAGGATATTGTCCTTCTGATAGACTTTTTGGAGCAAGATGTTTCACAAAATGCTCCTGTGATTGGCAGAAAGTTCTTGTCATGATTGATTCTTTTCATTTCTTATTTTTAATTATGGTTATAGGGCAGTTCAATAATGCATGTTTCCTAATGTCATCTTGTGACACTAAAAAATGTAAAATCTATTTCTATAAGCATTGCTGAGAGCAACCAAGTAATGAAACAGGTAATAGAAAGATCTAGGCAGATAAAGCCATTTTATGGACACACCCCTACTGTCACGTTAGCCTCAAAAACCAGAACTGTGCTGCACATTCTACTGGTACTCTGCCGTAACTTGCAGATTTCTTATAAACGTTTCTGCTAAAAAGCCAAACAGACTTTTGTGTTTGCTTTTTAACAGCCTTTTTTATGAACAGCAGCTTGGGAAAAGTTAAGATTTGAAACCTGCAGAAGGTTTTCATGTACAAAACTGTGTGTTCATGATTTCTGATCCACAGTGATAATATATTTCTATTTCCAGGTAAAGGTCCTCTTCCTATGTTGTGTTTACTCTCTTACCATACTTTTAAAGACAGTGAGATTCATGAGGACATAATTTTTGGTCTAGACAACTTATAAAGTAATTTTCACATGTAAAAAACTCCAGAATAGCAATTAAAGAAATATAACTACTTCTGATTTTCCTTCCTTGTGTTTTACTTGCCCCAGAAGCAGAGTTTCAGCCTCTTTGAAAGATTATTTTGGCTACCTGTCTTGGTTTGAGACAAATTTTGGGAGGAGACTCCGAAAAGGTATCTCTTTTAAAAGGCAGAATTACAGCCCCTCCTCTTAGCTAAGGTTTGGAATTAAAATCTTCTTGGAGAGACGTGGAAAAAGAAACTCTTTATTAACAAGCGATGTGCACGCAGGCACAAAGAAAATTAAACAAACAAAAAAAACCCCTCCAAACTTGAATAATATTAGGCAGTAAANAAACTTGCGCTTTTATCTCAAAGAGATAGAAGCAAACCATGCCAGGTTTTCTCTCTGTGAGCTCAAGGTCACAGAAACTATTCCTGGGCTTAAGCAAACGATAGAAAAAAACCAAAAACCAAAGCATAAAAATCACCCCAAGACACTACCTATCTGCTTTGTGAATTCCCCATCATTCCCTCAGCCACTCAGGACAAAAAGGTGTTATATTTAAGGGCATCAGCGAGCAGAAATACTCCATAACTGCATAGACTTCCAGGGTTTAAGATCTCAAAATAAACCCTTTATCACTGGCAAAAGTGTGTAAAACAAATCAATACCTTATAAAAATAATTTCCCTCAAATATATTGACAACTGATAGCATTATTTTTACTTACGTTTTAATGTGACGAACAGCCATCAGAACAAACCATAAAGTCAGTCAGGGGAAATTCCCTCTAAAAATGGCATAACAGCTGACTAATTTCCTCACAGTATGGGCCTAAAAGTACACAGCTAGAAATAGTATAAGGAAACCAAATTAGAAGGTGGAGGTTAAGCCTTCGAGATTTTGAACATGCCAAAATTAGAAACGGCTATACAGTGTGAGCTTTGCTCGTTGTGCCAAGCGGAATCACTTCCAAGCCACATGGTGACGTTTCCCTTCCTCACCTCCCAGGCTCAGGCAGCCCGTTTCACCAAAGCCCAGCACAGCCCCAGGCACAGGATCCTTTCCCTCCTCCAGCCTCACCTGGCCTACATATTTGCCCTTTGGGTGGGCAGGTCTCCTCTGCAGCTCTGGCCTGCTTTCATGAGAAAGACAAAAGGCGCATACTGCCAGAGGTGGACATCCACCCGTGCCTCCAGCATGGAGCCAGATGCTGCTCGAAGCCTGCGGCTTTGCACTGCAGTTCTAAGCCTGAACAGGGTGTTTGTGAGCCTGTGCTTATGCAGCTGGACAGGTGTGGGCACACTCCTGGAGATGCTGGGGGACACCACCTGCAGAAGGAAACTCTGTGGCCTCACAGCAGGTCTGGAGCCAGGAAGAGGCAGAAAAGGCTGTGGCCAAAGACAACCAATCCCTACTGGAACAGGACACTTCTTTAGGGGCTGTAATATGGAGAAAGTCAGCAACTGGCCTCAGGGTGATTCATCTGATGAGCTTCAAATCCCTGCCAAAAGAGAGAGTGGTGACAGAGATTCACAGCTAAAAGACTTTGCATCATGTATCAGCTTTAACCTGAATCTTGGGTCTGAATAGATTTACCTGCGACTTTTTAAGTTCACAGCCACAAAGCTGTGAACCCAGTGCCCCTAAAACGCCAGCCAGAGCCCTGCCACTTGGAGCAATTGTGGGAACCTGGAAAGAAAACTGTACAGAGGAGAGCTGCCGGCAGTGTTAATGGAATGCTGCTGCTTCCATCTGCAGGGCACATTTCCTGTGCCGAGACAACGGTGTCCCTCTGAATACAAGCAATTCCTTTCTTCCCTGTAAATCACTGCCAGGCTTACCAACCAGACTCTGCAAAGCTACTGCTGCTATAGATGAGAAAGGCAGAGAGGGGCAAGAAAAGACTCTCCTAAAAATCGAGGGCACACAAGCAGTTTGGCCGCCAGAGGACATGAACGCAGATGATGGTCACGATTGCCATCTAATGGCCAGGAACCAGATAATGGAGACGGGGTGGGGGATAATATGACTAGTGAAGAGGAAAGGTGAAGCGGGAAGGGACTCACTTTATGAGAGCAGGTTTAGGGCTGAGCCCTACTACCTGCTCCTATTTCTAACTGGAAATTCAATTTGTGGGATTCACGACATGAAGTGGCAAAAGGTGTTTAAATCTCACACCAAATTTTCTATTGAGGCCTTCAAATTATGTGGACAGCCAAGCTGTGCTTATCATATAGTCACATGTTCTTTCCTGCAGGAAATATTGCAGAATATCTATATACTTTTGGCTATTCTTTAGAAAGTAAGAAGTAGAGAGGGAAGAAAAGACCTGTTCCCATTTATCCATCTATAAGGATACTGCAGATAGTGCACGTCCTTGGTTAAAAGCTATTAACTGCTCACCAGAATCTGTGTTTCTTTCCCAAGACCCTTCCAGAGTGCCACAAGCTCGAGGTAGTTTTCACCTGCAGAGTGCAGTGTTTCCCTAAAAATACGGCAGCATGACTTGACATCCTGAAAGGTACTTTCCCACTCTGTGCAAAAGCTGTTTTTTTACTAAAGACAACTTGAAAAAACCAGTTACATTTTCTGAAAAGAGGTGCCCTTAATAATGATCATGCTAATCAGGGGAATTATTCTGTAAGGTTCAAATATGCACAGCTGCAACAATCTAATTACAGTGACACTTTCCAGCAGCAAATCTGTGTTTAACGGAGTGCATGAGTATTACATTTAACATGTGAATAGACAGTGAGACTAACAGTGTGTTTAAAGTCAAGTAAATTATTAAGTTCTTTTGTAGATCACATCATACTTGATATGCAGATTACTGCCAGGAGGACTTCCCTTTTTTAAAAAAATATCTATTATTTGTTTTTTAAAAAATTCTAACTATTTTGAAATATGCACCTACTTCCCTGAAGGAGTTTGTTTTCACTTGTTTACCCATAGCATCATCATATTGCCACTCTCATCTTTCCAGACAAATTGTGCTGAGATTAATCCTTTTTCTTTTTTTAAGAAATTTTGTAGATGTAGGGAGGAAAATGGCTAAAAATTCTCCTTTGAAAAGAAATGTTACCCATTAATTATGGTGTCTGTTCAACACATATAGTATATAGTTCAAATATGCAGCAAAAACCTCTGGAGCAATCCTTCAGGCACATGGAATGAGTAAATACAGTCAAGGAAATGGAAGAAAACCACAATTGTGCTCAAATACAGCAATGCATGCCACATCCACTTAACCTGTCATGTTGTAATTTAGTAAGAATACTGCTTGGACCAAAGGTCTACTTTTGCACCTTGCTAAAGCACATATAACCACCCTGCTTAAGAAGTTAAAACACAATTAATGTCGGCCACACTCACCAAAAGATCAACCATCTTATTTCTGGCAGCCCTTCACCCAATGCAGAGTGGGACTGCATTTCTTCGTGGTGTATTGAGTGGGGG
This sequence comes from Pomatostomus ruficeps, assembly GCA_013400735.1. Lineage (NCBI taxonomy): Eukaryota > Metazoa > Chordata > Aves > Passeriformes > Timaliidae > Pomatostomus > Pomatostomus ruficeps. The sequence goes on along the minus strand of VYZT01018054.1, from coordinate 296,152 downwards.
GTGCACTTCCCTTAATTTTAATGAGTAAATTGGGCTCAGGTTATAGTCAACAATGAGAAACAGATACTTCCACAGAGGATTTATGTGACTGCTGCAAACACTTACCTTAGTCTTAGAGTCTATGGCCTTTGGAGATGCACATTTCCCTCTATGGCTGCACAGAGGGAGCCTGGAGTGAATAACTTGGAATGACTAACTATTTAAACAGCTGGCTTAAAGAAAATAAACCCCAACCATATCTTTAAGAGCGCTCCCCCTCCTCCCCCCCACCAGGAACTATGTGGCTTAGTATGCATGACATTCCTAACAGGGGAAGGGGGGAGGTGGGGAGGGGAGGCCAAGGAGGGAAGAGGAAAAAAAGAAAAAAGTTCTTTTGCACTCTGTACTTCCCTTTCAGTTTCTTTCTCAAAACGGATGTGGGGAGCCATTAAATGTCACCTCAGCCAGCCTGGCTCAAAGCTCAGTGTGACAAGGTCATGCAGAGGTGGTGAATGAATGTACAATGAAATCAGCAGAGCACTGCTGGCTGCTGCAATTCTGAAGGGGTCATGCAAGCAGAGAAAATGAAGAGAAGCACAAATTTTTGCATAGTAATGGAAAGAAATAAAAATATGTGTGCTTTGTATTTTATACCCTGGTATTTTTTAGTTTATCATTATTTTTAAGCATCACTGTACTTTCAAATTTGGTCTGCTATTATAGTTAGAAAACTAAGCAAGCAAGACCAGTTGTGCTGGCAACTATATAAACAGTGACAGACATGCTAGAAATTTTTCTGTGGGCAGAGGAAGAATCTGGCAGGTATGCAAAGACAAAGAAAACGGGACACTTAAGAATGTGTGAGAAGGCTTGGAGAAGAACAGGAATCAGGCAAAGAGTGGGATCCATGAAAAAAGATAAGCCGTGCTTTATTTTGTTTTATTTTGCACTAAAGCACACACATGTATGCACATGAATGTGAACATATACACTCATAAAACTGCATGATATAATGGTTTATTATATTGAAACCTCCATAGTAAACTAGGATTCACTTTTTTTTCCTCTTGGAACTGCAAGATATAAACTCCTTTCAATAGAAGTAGACATCCACTGATCCTGTAATAAGTATACAAAATGTTAAAGAACACAACAAAATGCTTTTTTTTTTTAAAAAAAATGAAGTTCTAAAGTTTATAGCACCTTACAAAGCATCAGCTAATATTCAAACTAGTGTGAGTGGACTCACAAATGATGCACTCCATATTGTGCCCTGGGAATCACTTTCCATCCTCACAAGACAAAATTAAAGATTTAACTACTGTTTTCCAACCTATTAATCTAATTTTTTCCTGCAACAGGATCTGCCTGGATGACACACGAGGCAGGTATGCTAATTTTAAATGCAACTTCCCTCAGGATGTGGAGCCTTTTGAGGATTTCAGCAGTAACAGGCTGTCTGCCTGAGAGAGCAATTTCCCCTTACAGCTGGATTGAAAAAATACAGAAATATGTTTAGGCATTTGTCTTCATACTCTATCAGGACATAGGGTTTAAGTATTTTGTAATGGAACGACTCATTTCCTCATTTTTTTAAACACTGCTGCCAAATACACAGGAGAAAGTGTATTGTCCTATGAGAGGCTGTGAGTAAACTTTAAAACATGGATTAGGGAATAAAACATGTAAGCATCTGCCTTGATTGTCATCTGTTAATAAGATGTAAGTTTCTGCTTTTTCCTTTAACCATATGAATATTATATGATAGTTATATTATGAAGCAAACAGGTTTATGTACTGGAGCATTTTGGGCCAGGACAGACACCACAGAAAGCCTTTCCTCAAAAAAAGAGGGGTGGAGCTTGGTTTGACCTTTGGACCTCAGCTGTGCCATCTCACTCCTGGTCTCAGTGATCCTTGCACATGCTGCGATTTCAATCTCCATCCAAACAGAGAGGAGAAACCAGTCCTTTAACCCAACCCAGAAAGATGCTTGTGCCTAAAATTATGGTCATTGTACCAACACTAAGCCTTGTCCTCTGTCTTCACGGAAGGTCTTGGTGGTGTCAGGCCAATGATGCAGTGGGACACAAGTACCTTGATGGAACCAGCTGCTGTGAGTGGAGTGTGAAGTGACCGGGGCTGCGGTCACAGAGCTGTAAAGGGCTCACAGAGTAGGGGGTGGTATGGCTGTGCACTGGGCTCAGATGTGCTGCCAACCAGCAGGAATTGTAGAATCATAGATCCACATCAGAACAGACCTCTAAGATCATCCAGTCCAACCGTTAACCTGGTACAGCCAAATCTACCACTAAACTGTGCACCTAAAGTGCCATATCTACACGCCCTTTAAATCTCTCCAGGAATGATGGCTTAACCACTTCCCTGGGTAGCCTGTTCCAGTGCTTGATTACCCATTTGGTGACGAATTTTTTCTTATTATCTAATCTAAACCTCCCATGGCCTGATTTGTTGCTTGTGACTTGGGAGAAGAAACCAACCCCCACCTGGCTGCAACCTCCTCTCAGGTAGTTGTAGAGAATGGTAAGGTACCTCCTCAGCCTTCTTTTTCTCCAGGCTAAACAAGCCCAGCTCCCTCAGCTGCTCCTCATAAGACTTGTCCTCCACACTCTTCACCATGTCTGTTGCCCTTCTCTGGCTGGACATGCTCTGGCACCTCAATATATTTCTTGTAGTGAAGGGCCAAAAGGCTTGATTTATTCCAGACCTCAGCAAGCTGGACACTCCACATGTATGAGTGCTGTGGGTTTAGGCTTGGTTGGGCTCAGAGATGAGATGTGACAATTTTTTTTTTTTCAAAAAAGGTAAAACTTAAAAAATGGAACAGAGCATTGAAAGGCTGTGTGGAAAATCCTCTGAAGTAGCAGAGGTGTCTCTCCTGGCTCTCAATGCATAAAGTTCTGCTGTTCATCCACCTTTTTTCATGTCAAAAGGAGTATCATCCTTACAATTCTTCTATAGCAAAATTATCAGTGTTTTGGAAGCCACTATGCCTCCAGAATATCTTCAAAGGGCCAAGTATAAAACATAGAGAAGCATTTCCATCCAAGGTTTCTTCACATTAAGACACAATTTTTGGCTCTTTATTTCAGAAGAAAGTCTTCCATTAACATCATTGTGACCAGTGTGGGAAGAGAACACTCAGGCAGGGGATCAGCATTAGCTCCATTGATTTCTTTGAGCAAATTGCAATCTTTTCCCCTCAGTAATATGGTGCAAAGTATCGCCCAGGCTTACACCCTAAGTTTAGGAGTCCTTAGTGAGCCCAGTGATTTGCCTGGAAAACATAGGAACAGGCAAGGGTCTTAAGATCCCCATAAAACCTATTACTTGTGGGAACCTCCTCACTCAATTAACAGATCCCAGGTTATCAGATCTACTTAATGTTGACTTTAAAGGGAATTAAGTACCCAAATATCTCTGAGAGTCTGGGTAATTCATTGGTTACTAAAGGTCTCACCTAATATTAGCTATCTAAAAGTTAAGTGACTATTGTGAGGTAGTTCTACTACATTGTCCTATGGTCAATGGGATGGCAGTGAGAGGAAACTCTGGAGAGTGATTAATTTCCTCAATCTCTATCCTTGGATTGGCTGAATTGTCTAAGACTGTTGCACTGATTGTGGGAAGAGTCTGGGCTGCAGCTGCAGACTGACTTTAGGTAGGATGACTCCCATCCTCTGTGATGCTTTCAGCAGCAGTCGGGGCAATCAGGGAGGGTCCATTTTTTCTGTAACTGAGACTAAGTTTTCCAAGTAACTTCTGGTTTTTTTTGAAAAAGACTGTGTCCATCAGGCTGCTAATAAAAATCCCCCTCTCAAAACACCTCTCACCTTGGTAGAGGACTGATTGCTGATTCTTGCTCTTAGTGGACACATTATGTAGGGATTTCTCATCCTGGCTGTATTTCCTCAGTTTGGTTATGAGAACAAGAGCGGTCTCATGGGCCCTAAGGGAGTCAGGATATTTTACACTTACTGCTTTCCCATTATCCAAAGAAAGAAACTGGATTGGCTTGAATCCTTGTTGGCAGTTCTTTATCATGATGTTATCTTCTGGGTATTTTATTTTTCTTCTGAGGCTTTAAGTTAGGCTGTTAAGTGCATTATGACCTTGTGTTTCTGTATTCCACCATTTAAAAATGGGTGTAGACTTTGACCTTTACAGCTTTTCAGAGCTTGTCTCTTCCACATTCTTTGAAGAACCCCTAAGTTATTACTTTGATTTGCTCCATAAATATATTGTCAAATTTCATCAGAATGATTCAGCTTGAATATATTTATTTCAACCTCACTGCCTAACTCAATCTTTCCTTAACTTGAATGCCACTCCTGTCTTCATCTGTCTAAACTAGTATGATTTAGTCCTCCACAGAGTTTACCTTTTGGCACCCAAAGGAATAAGGTATTTCCTCATTTTCTTTAAAATTTCATAAGGAGGCTTAAGTTTTAGCCACTCATTTGCTCAGAAGTTTTTATTTCACAATTGTGGATAGTTAATATGTCTCACCCCATATTAAGGCAGATGGGCATCACCAACTGAATGAGGGAGCGGTAGGGAATAAGACCTTCTGAGACAAATCCTAGGAGGGACAGCAATTATCTGGGGAATGGGAGATCTTGTGGTTTCAAGCCATGCCCCTTCTTGCCCCTTGTCCTATGCCAAGTGGTTTCAAGTCATGGCCCTTGCACTCATGGTTGTGCAATGTTTTCAGCCCACCATGGTCTCAGTGAGGCAGGAGTTTTAAGATGTTCTCCTAGTATGTTAAGATTTTAACCCCACAGAGACTGAGTAGCTCCATCCACCTGGAGGTGGCCCCATCTTTGGTGCCAGAGTGCAAAGAGCAGGCACCAGCACATGCTGCACCTCTGCTCTGCAAAGGGCTGGGTGACATTGCAAGTGGAGACAAAGGGGCTCAGCATCCCCCTGCGCACCCCTGGAAGGCACCACCTGTGGGAAATGCCTTGGGTCCCTCCATAGTCAAATCCAGGAAACACAATTCCAAGCAGACTACATCTTCCCCTGCACTTCCTGAGCTCCCATTGTAGGCTTCAAGACAAGTGTGGTAGCAACACTAAGGCAGATTTGACTCTTTCCCCGGCTCTCCAGGCTGCACACCAAAATGTTCAGTGAAGCATTGCCTATGTTGGGCATCTGGACTACGGCAAGCTGGATTTCATCCTTCTAATGCTGATGATGTATTTGTAAAATCTCAGAGGAATACTGATATTATGCAATCACACAAGTACTTTAATACATCATTTGAGAAGTGGCAGATTTATATAAAGTATTTAAGATGCTGAAAGAAAAATTCTCCCAAATTCCCATTTATATATACAAAGTCATTTTACAGCATCTCTTGATATCTTGCCCAAAAAAAAGCCTGGGTCAAATCTTGGTGTCAGAAAATAATTAATCAATTCTCTGTGGGAGACTGATCAGTCTCACTTTTTACTTCATTCTTTCTCCATTACCAAATCCCTCCTTAATCTTTCATTCCTTTCCTTTGCCCATTAATTGAAAACAGTAGCTTTCTCTCCCCGAGACAGTTTTCACTAGAAGTATCAAAAGTAAGCCTCTGATGTCCCCATCTCAGCTGACATTGCACACCCTCAGCACTCCTTATAGTCTGGGGCCAGTAGAGGGTGGCCACCAAACGGACTTATTTTGGCACCAAACCACAGGACAAAGACAAATGCTAATGAAATACTAATTTAGATAATACCCATAGCATATTTTAGCTGGTGCAAAAGAAATAATGAACTCTTTTAGGGTTTTAAATCCAAGGTGATTTACTATGGATGCTGGGTGCAGATGGACAACTACCCAGATTAATAAACATAAATTACTTTTTATGCCAGCTGACTTTCTGTGTTATCTTCCCTGAATCAAAAAGGACTTTGGATATTCGAAGGATTCAATGGCTCAAATAAAAAGAGCAGTCCCATATGTGACTTTTTTTGTCCATGTCTAGTTTCAGTTATTAAAGGCAAAGGATAATCAAACTGCTGAGCTACAAAAAAGTGTAATGACATAGGATAGCTCATTTTGAGCAATCCGTTCGTAAGTGCATTAATACAATTCATGCACAGCTTCACTTGGCCTTACCTCAGCAAAACAGTAACCCCTGCAAACACCCACGTGTCCACCCTTCATTTCATGGTATTATTTATTTTCTCCCTAATGGTGTTTTGTTTGCTAGGCATTACTATTAAAAGCAAGATTGTAGAGCTGGTGAAAAGCAAATGCAGATGCATGTAAGGAAGGAGGACTGGTTTGAATTGATCTTTCACGAGGAGAGGGGAGGGGAG
>VYZT01018054.1:197222-289726 GCA_013400735.1 Pomatostomus ruficeps | reverse complement strand
GAGGAGAGGAGAGGAGAGGAGAGGAGAGACCACTTGTTGCCATTTTCCATCTCATTCAGAAGCTCTACTCTGTTACAGTCTAAAAAGGGAAACAATACACAGGAGCCAATGAGTAATACAAAAGCAACCAATAAGTCTGAAAACTTCATCAAACCATTAAATGAATGACTCGTTTGCTCTCATCTGGGACAACTGCCTAAGTATTCAGTAGCAATAAGATCACTGTGACTAGACAAGCAAGGTGGCACCATGGGTGTGACTGAACCGTGGTCACCATGCTATGCTCTGTTCTCTGCCTAGAAAACAAAGAGGCAGTCTCGAAAGCCATGACAAATATCCATCTCAAGGGAACCTGGTTGGGCTGCACATGGTTACTTTCAAAAGAAGACAATAAAAAGCATTGTGATGAAGATTTAATAAAGGAAATTAATGACACATAGAGGAAAAAGAATAACTGGAGATATCTGTTTATGACTTGCCCTCATGTAGCACAAGCAGATCTCCAGTGAGGGTGGAACACCATGCATCTGCTGTTGGTAAAAAGATTTCTTATACAACTAAAAATTAACTATGTGAATTCCCACTAGATATCAGGGAGAAGAGTTTGGTAAAGCTTATTAAAAGTACTATGAAACAAATGCACAGTTACAGTCTGTTCTCCTGATGGAATATAAAGCCTCAAGCCTCACCCCAAAGCCCATTAGGGTTCTCACATCAATAATAGATGTGGAAGCATCCATATCACAGTCTTTGTATGGATTCTTGCAACTCTGCCATATTGATCACTTACTGTACTCAGACCTGAATATTTACCTCCAGCCTATTTTTCCTGCTGTTTCTAATCTATAACACAATTTTTTCCTCACTATCCAAGTTCAGAGCCCCCATAGATGTTTCCCATAGTTTTTTTTTAAATAAGGCAGTTACCTATTCTTGTTTATTGTCTGTTCTACTAGGCCTTGCATTTTAATGTCTTAGGAAGCATCATCTTCGTATTTTCCAGAAGCAATATTAACACATCATAGAATATTTTCTGAGCATATGTTAAAACTCCAATTACAGTTCAGCTAATGAAGCCATACAAATGTTCAATTAAATAAAATATATGCAGTGCAGTCTACTCACCAAAGTACTTGCCCAGCAGTTGACTGTAATGAGATTATGTGGATTCCTATCAGATTTGCTTCTTCATAGCTTTTGGGGTGACTTACTGACTTAGAACATTGCAAATTAAATTGAAAACAAGTGAGTGCTCCTCTCTCTGACTGCAGGTTGTTCATCACTGGGTCCCTCATTCTTACCAAGAACAGGAAACTGAAAAGCCTCAGCATTTCCTCTTGACTGACTCCATACTTCTTGCTCATCCTCTCTTCCCTCAGGAAGGAAAAAGGCCATAAATTGTAGGGTTTCTTCTTTGGTGATTTTAACTTCAAAAATGGACAAAACTGGTCTTCAAAATCTTTGTTTCATCTTCCAAATAAATAGTCTTATTTTCCAAGTACAGTGTAAACAGCAGCTATTGGCAAAGTCAGCAAATCCAAAGCAAGTTATTTATGGAGCACATAACCATGGAGTTGGAAGCCCATATACTGTAGATAGATGGGGATGCTGAAGCTATTGTGCCCAGTGGTACAGGCTAGAGAAGATGTTTGAACAAACACCAACAGACTCTTTCATTTCTTGTTGAAGTATTCTATGGATTAATTGAGACAGACAAATAAGTACCATCCTCCTGCTATTAATAGAGCTGCAGTCCTATTTTTCTGATAACCTCATATTACTCTGGGAAAGGATATATAATTTTAGATTCCTCATATTAATGAATTTTAGAAAAGAAGCATACTACCTAATTGTTAGTATTCCCTTAATAGTCAGAGCCTTCCTCATGGGAGTGTGTTGGAGTTGCAAACACAGAACAAAATGATGGGTTTAGATTGACTGCAGGAATTGGAACAATCGTTTTGCTCATGAGTAAGTGATAAATGAAGTTCTTGCTATAACTCAAGCATCAGAAGCATCAACAGGAGGGAGTCTCTTTAGACCTCTGTAAATCATTACTCACTTAGCAATGAAATCACCCCACATTTACAGAGTCCTAGTCCCTCACTGTTTTGAAGGATTTGAAACAAAATTGAGATTTTTCAACTTCATAGCAAAGATGTTGACAGTAGTAAGCTCCATGTGAACATTCAGTTTGTACATGAACCCACTTCAGGGCTATGTTTCAATTCAGTATCGTCTTTTAATGGGTGGAAATGTGTGGCTGGGTGGATGCTCCTGGGATCCAGATGGGAGAGCTCAGCAAACTGTGGGCTGTGCAGTATGTACTGCTACCCTCAGTGCTAAGGAAGGGTGGGATGCTCCAGGATCATGAAGCTTTTCAAGAAATCCGTTTTGGCTGAGGAGCCTGAATTTGTCCTCTTAAATAATTTTGCCCATGTCAGTGACACATCCAAATAGGAAAGATTCTCCATTGCCCTATATTATCATATTACATTAAAAATATACTATAATATTATGCTTCATTTTTATGTTGTATGTTGTATGTATTACATATTCTATATTCTATGTTCTGTTTTATGGTGTGTGTATATATATATAATATGTATGATATGTTGTATATTGTACTATACATATTATATATTATATATATATATAAGGATTATCATCACCACAATTTCTGGCCACATTTTCACAGGAATGGTAGAAACAAACATATTTTTGAGGAGTCAGGGTTCTAGTGTGTTAGTCATGGTCTGACCAAACATTAAGGAATTCTGAAGTGATATAATTTCTAGATCTTTCATAAACTTAGTCAAGAGCAAAGCACTGGGTGCTCAAAGTAGCTTGTGTGCCTGTTTCAGGACACATATGGATCTTTTCTACTGAAGCTGACCTTCAGTGTCTAAAGCCTGTGTTTCCTTGAAAACTGATGTTCAATCTGTGCAAACCCATGGCAATCCCCAGTAAAATTTGAACCCTACAATTTATACATATACAATTGCATTCCCTCCAAATAACCAATGTGAGGGCTAACCAATGGCAGGACTAACACTAGCAGATGCAGTATAAACTTTATTGTGGGAGAATGATCCCTCATGGAATTTGAGAGTGTGTCTAAATGAACAGTTAACATCTATGCTGAGTGTGTATTGCAGAGAGACAAATGAGACTTTTCACCTAGTACACATCTCCCTCCAGCTGTCCTGTTCAGGCATGGCTCGATTTTAGACCTGGATTCTCGGAATATTTTGGCTATTATGAGAAGCACTGTGGACGTGTAGCGTTAAAGGTGTGTGTTGATATAAACCACAGCCCACTGGTGGCAGCAGTTCGTTACGAGTGGACAGCGCTGCTTGAGCAGCAGGAGGTCTGCACACAAACGCGTCATTTGTGGGCAGAGACAGCTAACCCTCACATCTAGTTCAGTCTACAGGGATGCTCCTCTTTCTCATCCCATAATGTGGGTTTCATGAAGACCACTGCTGTGAAATAAAACTTAAATTAAAAGTGAGGGAGACTATTCATCCAAATACCCCGAGGCTATGCATACAAGTTGAGATATGCTCCCTTTGGAACGTTTCATACCATCCCCAATTTCACATCCATTCTGTATTAGGCACAATGAATACCTTTAATAAATGACAGTTGGACCCTTATTAATATCAGTAGCAAACAACCATGGACTCAAAAAAAAAAAAATAGAACCTACATATTCTTACTCTTTTTCTCCTGTGTAATAGCTTGCATTCAGGTGCAGAGTAGCTACACACCTCTGCATAAATGAGCTCTGTCTGCCTGCCAGCCTGCAGTGACATATTTTGGCAATTATCCACTACGTCAATATGTATTAGTGTTACTGTTGTTGTTTTTCCTGAGCATGTGTGCAGTAACTCCCGACCAATCTTAAAACGTGCCAGGGAATGCTTTTGTTTCTGTTAGACATAAACAAACTTGTATCTACGATAATGAGCATGAAACTTGAGATGCCACAGACCCTGTTACCACCAGAAGCTGTGAGTAAAGCTGAGGATTCCTCTTCTTGCAAGGGAAAATGGACACTGCTCCATCTGTTCCCACCACTACTTTTTCTGCCATTTAATGTCTGTGGGTGCATACATCTAAGCCTGACACTTTAAACACAAAAATCACAAGCTTTATCAATTTTTAATCTCTAGCACTGGTCCATACCCTCCTGTGTGGAATAACCTGAACTTTCCTATGGGCAGTGGTGCATTCCTGAGCCCCTGCCAGCCTGTCTTAATGGCCCCAAAAGCAAAACTAGTGCAGGTGAAATTGTTTAAAAAATTGAGACAGTGATATAGCCTGAGAAAATCCTAAATACCTACCAAGCACAGGGTCCTTTTCAACCCACACAACCTGCATGTGTGACTTTGCTTCAACAGATGTCCCTGCCAATCCACACCTCTGTTTACATTTAGACATTGTAATTCCCCTCCAACTTAAAAGAAAAGTGTGAGAGAAAAAGACTCGCAAGTTTCAGGAACTGTGTGGGTGCCAAGGACACACGGTTGTCAGGTGATAAGAGAGCTGTGAGATAAGAGATGCTGTGAGAGCTGTGCCTTTCATCCTCAAGAACGTTAACCTTCCAACACACACACACAGACTCCTAGTCCATGCCACCTGGAATACACCTGTGGAATACACCAAGACAACTAAAATCCATGGTTATGGCACTTACAAGAACCACTTCTTCTCCTTTGCTTTTTACAAACTGGCACCATGAAAAAAGCATCACATCAATCAAGTTTAAATGACTGAATGTGCTTTACCTCAGCAGCTTCATCCCTCACTCCTAACCCTGGTGTAAGATTGAATGTCAAGGACGTGAGTCAGGTTTTGAGCAGACCTCCTGGCTATTTTTATATCTTGTTGGGTGGCAAACTTAGTTTCTTCTATTTTTTCTTCTTTTCTCTTTATTTCCTCCTAAAATTAAATTAAGTTAAGAAGGGAGTAATGTTTAAAAAATAAATAGATTAGATAGATAAACCCACATGTAAACTTTGAAAAACCTCACCTGCCTACAATCTTACAACAGACAAAAGATTGTTGCACATGTATGGGTTTGGGGAGCCAAAAACACAAAGAAGCTTGATAGGTGGATATGCTTAAGATGGTTTTAAAGCAAATTCCTCAGATATGGCTAGCAGCATTCAGCACAAGTGGTAAAATCCACCCAAGAAAATCAACATAAAGCAATAAACCTGGGGTGAGTTCCAAGCTGCCACTAGTTTAAAGCCAGCTCAGAGAGAACTTTACACAGAGCACATAGCACAGGCGTGGCCTCAAGGATAGTGCTGTTGTCCAAGCTAAATAAATTAGTCCTTCTGTATGCTCATGCATGGGGACTTATGCTACTGTCCTGTGTCATGCCAACTTGTCATAAGAACATTGGCTGTGAAGGGAGGGAACCCCACTTTGGAATGACACAATTCACCTAATTAATGATGCTGGGTACATTTTGTTGCTCTGAAACTCATCTGTGAGTACAACATGCAACGTTGGTATCCTGGGGATGGTCTCTGACAGGTATTTCTCTATTTCTATACTGTTTCTTAAGAGCAAGGGGACTGGCAATCCTCAAAGAGCCTGCCAAAGCCCGTACAATAGCCTGGGCAGTTTGACGCTATTAGTCATTGTTTCATTCCCAGTGTTTACTTTGGTCGTTCCTTTTCAATGGAATTCTGATAAGAATAGCTGCCTTGTCTTCTGTACATGTGGAAGTCTTTTTATGTTGAACAGACACCACAGTATTTTGAATGCCTATCTAGCTTTACCTTTGCATTGAAAGAAACTCATATCCAATGATGGCATAAAAATCCAGTCTTTTTCATTTGTATGAGGTTTCTGTTTGTAATCTCTATTGACACCCATGCACATGCCATAAAATTAGCACTTTTCCTTAGGAGAAACCTAGCATTGCAGGAACAAGGGGTCGCTGAGTTGCACTAGGAGAAATGATTCATCATGCTTTTGTGATGCATCATGCTGATGTTGTCACTTACACACTTTCAAAATTATTATTTTTACTCATATAAATGAGAAGAAAGTTGCTGCAAAATTCAGAAAGTGATGGCAAGTGCTTGTGAAACTTTGGCACAGAGATGCTTTTCTTCAGGCAGGAGATATGCTGGGGTATTTTTTCCAGTTCTCTCAGGTACTTTGCAATTCAATCACTGTTTCTAGAGATAGCTTGCAAAACATAGTGTTTACATACAGAATCATAGAATAATTGAGGTAGGAAAAGACCTGTAAGATCATGAAATCCAACCATTAACCCAGCACTGCCAAATCCACTGTTAAACCATGTCTCCACATACCCTATGTGAAAAACACAAGACAAACTACTGGAAGTTTGGTGGTTCCCAGCAAACTTACAGATACCTTTCTGAAAATTTGACACATATGTCTCTTGCTTCTGCTCCATTTATTGGAAATTTCAGAGCATGATGACAATAAATCCTTAGCATCCCTGAAAAGCCAGAAATGACAGCTGAAGGCCTCCCCATCTTGTTTGCCTTCTAATTGACGGTATGCAGGCAGCCTTCCACTTGCAGTATTGAATAGCCTGGCTTCCAAACTGTTGCACTGCCACAGCTTTCTGTGCACATTAAATAAAGGCTCAGCACTCTTCATTTATTGTTTACTGGTATAGGCAAGCAGGGAAAACAGTCAGGCAGATTGGTGTGGGAGAGGAGCATCTGCTACTGGAGGCTATTTAGCTTTCTGTGCAGCAATCTGAGCTTCTCAGCCTGGCTTCTCTTCTCGCACTACTTTCTGAAAGTCATGACCTGTTGCAAAGTTCCCTTTTGTCAAGCACAGTAAAAAAGGAAATGCGGCTTCTTGTAAAGCCAATTAGCACCAGAATCTGTCCAGCTAGGACAAGCATTTCCCAATTCCTTTTCTGAAATTAAGTGGAGGGGGGGATGGGAAGGTTCTCCTTTTAAAAACGTTGCTCTATGAATCAATTACCCCTTTTTTATTTTAATTGTCGGTAGCAATTGGTGGAATGTGGCACACCACAAATATTGTGCTTTGGTGTTTGAACAACTGAACACCCAAGCCCTGACGTCACTGTCAACACCCCACTGCTGCTGGCAGGGAGGCAGTGCAGCAAGCGACTGCCCAAAGGGATTGTCTCTTCACTTACACTCTTGGGCTCACTGCCAACTCCTGTTTCCTCTGGCAGGAGTGAGAGAAAGCATCCTCTCTCAGAGAGTCAAGCATGTGAAAAGAATATTTCACATGTGAAACTGAGACCTGGAAAAGGATCACTTGGCTTTCCTTTCTTTAATTTATTTCCCATATGATGGAAAAATTTGCATAGAGAGTCTGTTTTTAACTTACTAGTCACTTTATGTACCTAGAATCCCATTATGAATAATAAGTTGAGATGGGAATTAACCTTGGGTACTTTATCACATAGATGTTGCATAGTCCTTTATTTTTGGGGGTTTTTTTAAACAAATGCATAAACTCTGTGGCACAATTAGCATAAGGTTAGAAGATTTGTGTTAGAATATCATGTTTCAAAACATTCTTTGAAGAGTGTTCAAGGAAAAGTCCACTGAAGTCAATTTGAGATACAGATACTTCCACTGACAGCTGCTAATATCTGATTAAGCCCCTGCTGAATGGCCTTGAGCAAGTCTCTATCACATTTAAGCAAACAGGATCAGTATGTACTTACCTGGAAAAGAAGTGTCCATGTTTTTTATAAGGCTTCAAACTTTAACATACAAATGAGATGCAAGAACTATGGTTTACCATTACTACCTTTCCTACAATGTGAATTTCATAGAAGGCAAGAAAGAACTTGCTGCCTTGCTCTAGTTCAACCCTCGAAGGTTTTAGCTGAAAACTATGTTAGCAAGGGTCCAATTATGGTCTTGCAAATGGAATCAACAATGTGCTGAGAAGTGCTTTCCTTTAACATGCAAATGACTGAGAGAGTGCATGTCTAGCAGGGTACTACAAATATTTGTTGACTTTTTAAACTGATTTGTTGGTTTGGTTTTTGGTTTTTTTTTTTAAATAATCACAGCAAGAAACTGCTGACACAAAACCCAATAAAGCACTAAAAAAAAAAAAAATTATCAGCTCATTAATATCCAAACGAATAATTCTTAAACTAGCTATCCTTTACAACTCATGGCCTAGGACATTTATTGAGGATGTCAGCTCTGTCCCATCCAAGTGTGCTTTGTTATCCTCAGAAATAACTTGACACGGGACAGTTTTGCGTGAACATGTATCTCCTTTGCATTCCCCAAATAATAACAAACAGAAGCAAACATAAAAGGACAAGGAGATGTGCAATTTCTGTAGCTATACCACTAATGCAAACTGTTACAGAGAGAACTTACTTCTACAGAAATTAGCTGTCCTCTTGCCACCAAAATGCAAAAATCCTCATTTGGCTTCAGCAGAACAACCCTGCCTTCATATGGAAAGTACATGTAACATTACTAAAAAGGTACTGTGATTACCTCAGTATTAATCCACCAGAAAAAAAGGTATAGAAAGGCAGAGAAACAGCAACAATGTAAATCTTTTGTTACTGTATCAGAACTTTAATTGGACAGAAGCTCAGCAGGAGAGTCTGGTTTGTAGATAGCAGCAAAGCTCCATCTAAGGCTGTGGCTTACATGGCTCTGTCCCAAAATGATCAGAAGCAAAAGAAGGCGATGTTGCTACTGGACAAGCAGTTTCTGAAAAAAGCCAGACCTCAGTCAAACATTTGCTGTTCTTTAATTTCAGGAGCACATTTCCTGCACTGAAGTCAGGAGAATACTGACTTGCTTAGACATATCTGTGAGAAGCTAGAGCAACCAAAGTGGAGAACAATTCTAAAGAATATTTATATTACATTTACTCTCACCTAAAAATCAGAAAAGTATTTGGCAAAACTGAAAAGTCTGGGGCTGTAACATCATTGGGGATGCTTATGAACTGATCATCAGGGAAATTTCACAATTCCTAGTCATGAGGTTCAATGCCCTAAAGCATCAAATCAGTAAAAGGCCACAAACCCATTTTACAGAACTTGGTCAAAAGCTAGTAGAATTAGCTGGTATCCAACACACAAGATCCCTTGGGAACATTTTTAATGCCATTATTATGAAAATCTGTAAAATCCCCAAATTATATTATATATTCCTGGTCATTTCTTTCCTGAGAGATTCCTTTGGCCTTCAGCCTTGCACAGTTCCTGGCTCATGCCATGTTCATCTCAGTTTTGGAGGTGCTCATGAACTGCAGGAGGAAATGAGACTTTATACACCACATCTCCAAATGCAAAGGAGCTCGGGTTTAGGAAGACTGGAAATCTTGGTTCACTATAGAAATTATTGTTGGGATTGCCATGGGGACACGACTTTACCTCCTCGAAAATATAGCTCTGGAAATGCTACAAAAAAATAGTCAGCCAAGGGGGAGAGGGCAGCCATGAAACAGAGAAAGCAGGATCCCCAGGGAATTTACTGAAATGTATTTACAGTTCTCCTTGCATGTATTAATACTGTTTGTGACTCAGGGCTTTTAATTCACCAGCAATCACCCTCGCATCGAATACCCTGCTGGAGGGCAAGGAGCAGGGAGCAATACGCTCCATGGCTTCCATTCAGATACCCCAGAAGGAGCAGAAATTAAGTGAATTCCCACACGCCTGCTTCTGTACCCCCTCACACCTGGAAAGCGAGCGTGCCTTTGCTCCCTTACAGAGCTGCTGCCAGACAAAGGCGCAGAGATTTTCCCGTCTCCCTGTCAGTCAGCCACACGCACACGCACACACGCTCCCCCCGGCGTCTCTCGGCTCTTTCACGTGAATAATTCAGTATATTTCCCAATGCCGTATTTGCAGAAACAGGAATCACGCGTCCCATACGCTCCTCGCTCCTGCCCCCTCCCCTACCGCAGCTGCCCACCAAGACAGACGGTGCTGCACTTGGGACCGACGGCTGCTCGGGGATGCCTGTTTGAATCCCCGAGCCAAGGGAGCCGCTGAGCACATCTGGAGCACCGCAGCGGTCAGGCAGCAGCCCTGAGCCAGCCGAGGGCCCCCCAGCCCCGTCCTCGGCCCCCAGCGCGCGTTCCAGCCCTCCGTCCCTCCGGGCACAAGCAGACAGCGCCGGGCGGGCGGTGCCAGGCGGGGCCGCCCCGCTGCTCGGGAGCAGGGCTGGGAGGCAGGGCCCGGCGGCATCTGGCCAGAGCCATTGTCTGCTGGCCCGGCACCAAAGCCTGGCCTGGAGGCGTTGTGGGGTGGTTCCCTTCTTCCGCTGCAGCAGGGTTGCAGGGACAGCAGCGATGGGGTTTTCCTCTCCCCGCATCGGGATGCAAAAGCAACGGGGGATTGGGGAGGGGGCTGAGGGGCGCGCCGGCGGTAGCTCCCGGAGCTCTGAAGGGACGAAGGTTTCGGCTTTTCCTTCTAAATGCCGACATCTGAGTAACATTATCAACGAGATGATATTACTCAGCCAGGAGAGTGTCACGCAGGGATATGGAGCACAGCCTCCGCCCGGCTCCAGCCAAGCACAGCCCTCCGCCACCGCGGGAAGTGGCCGGCGGCTGCCCTTGCCCTGGCCCTGGCCCCGGTCCCTGCCTCTGTCCCGGTCTCAGCCCCCGGCCCGGCCCGCCCTGAACACACAGCAGCCCCGGGGCGGGGGCCCGGGAGTCAGGGGCAGTGGCCGCCGCCCCGAACCGTCCTGGGGCTGCCTCCCGTCGGCCGGGTCCGGGGCAGGGACGGGGGAGACCGGGACGATGCTCGGCTACGAGCCAAGCTGAAAGCCGTGCGGGTGCGTCCGTGTGTGTGTAGCTTTGTGTGCGTGTACGCGTGTGCGCGGGGAGGAGGAGGGCTGGGTGATGAAGGGAGGGGAAGGAAGCAAGGGGGGAAAGAAGAGAGAGAGAGAAAAACGCGGAAAGCGGCAAAATGGTTAGTGGTGACATCACCGTCATTTGCATAGACTCGGGGATAAAACCGCCCCGCCAGCGAGCGCCCTTTATACTGGCGTGCGGAGCGGCGGCAGCAGCGAGCGGCGGCAGTGAGCATCACCGTGCGGCGACACCGGTGGGTCCCGCCGCACCCCCAGACACCCCCGGGCCCCTCAGCGCGGGCAGCATGAGCCGGCACCCCTGCCGGGGGGGAGCACCGCGGGCAGGGCAGGGCGCGGGGGCTTTTGTCTGGGGGTGGGAGGGAGGCAAGGAGGAAGAGAGGGGACTATTGTCCGCGTGGGGGTATTGTCTGAGGGCGTACTGCTGCAGGGCGGTGGCGTGCGAGGCGCTACGCGGCTTTGTTGCCGTCCTAGGGCTATATTTTTCAATTATTTTTCCTTTAACGAGTTAAAAACGCGGTCAGCGCCGGGTGCGTCCCCTCTATTGTACTCCGCACCGTGCAGATAGTGGGAGCTGCCCCCGGTGGGGGCTGGCGGCAAGCCGCAACGCCTGGGATGGTGGATTAAACAGACACTTTTTAAAATGACAATTATTTTTAAATATGTTGGGGGTGAAGCGTTTGATTTGCAGTGAGCTTGAGCGTGCGGCTCCCGCGAGTGCCCGCGCTGGGTGCGGCGGGCGCGGCCCCGCAGGGGCGCCGGGGGGGCGGGGAGCCCTGGCCGGGGGTAACGGGCTCTTCCCCTCCGTGCGCAGAGTCACCTGCCAACATGTCCGACAAACCAGACATGGCTGAGATCGAGAAATTCGACAAGTCCAAATTGAAGAAGACAGAGACGCAAGAGAAAAACCCGCTGCCTTCAAAAGAAAGTGAGTGCGGGCAGGCGGCAGGGAAGAGCAGGGAGGAAGGCAGGCAGGGAGGGAGGGAGGAAAGGCTGAAGGGAGGGAGGCGGGAGGAGACAAAGAGGGGCGGCGGGCGGGAGCCGGGGGTGCGGTGGGTGCGGGGTGGAGAGAGGATACACGGCTATGTCTGTGCGAAACAGAGAAAACCTGAACCCACCGCCTAGCAGCGCTTAATGTACAATTATTTACATCCTGTTTTGATCTGCAGCTAAAAATATACATTTATTTTAGCAATTTGTAGCAATTGTCATGTGAATGCCTTTCAGGTTCTCGATCTTCATTTTGTCTTCTCTCCTTTTTTTCCCCCTTTCTAGCAATTGAACAGGAGAAGCAAGCGGGTGAATCGTAATGAAATCTACCCTTCCAAATTATGCACTGTACATTCCACAAGCATTGCCTTCTTATTTTACTTCTTTTAGCTGTTTAACTTTGTAAGATGCAAAGAGGTTGGATAAAGTTTAAAATGACTGTACTGCCCCTTTCACATCAAAAGAATAGAGAGAACTACTGACACTGAATGAAGGCGCTGCCTTTCCCTCTGCCTGTCTGGCTTTGGTCCTGGTGGCATGAAAGAGCTTGCATGTTGATGAAAGAAGAACTTGGGTGGGACTACAGTAAACTAGAGTAACACACGAATAAATGCAAAGCTGTACCAAGGTCCTGCGAGCTGTAAAATGCAGTTAATCGAGTGCCATTTTTTTTTTTTTGTTCAAATGATTTTAATTATTGGAATGCACAATTTTTTTAATATGCAAATAAAATGTTTTAAAACCTGGATCGTATTTATGTCCTCTCTTTGGAGAACTGTATCAATGGATAAGAAGCATAAAAGCCGGTACTGAGACACAGGATACTATAAAACCTTTGGAGATGCCTCAAACATCAGTCACCATTCTCATTTTTTTTCAATATGTGTGCTCACCAATAGATAAGCTTGTGATCCTCGAAGCTAGTTTTTAGACAGATTTCAGTAAAAAATTGCATATCTTATAATTTGTCACCATGTGAGTATATCCCTTTAAGTATTTCTTTAATGTAGAGATTGATTAACGTAAAAAAATCGGGCTGCATTTATTGCTTTGCCCCACCCATAGCATAGCTCTTTTACTAAGAACCGTTCTGTACTGTTGCACAGATTCAGCCTCGGTTGTATAAACCCATAATTAGTTTGTTTAATAATTAAGGCTTGTTATTCTTATACAGTATTTAAAGGAAGCTGTAACTTTTAAGTTCAAGGTTGAACATAAGATTTTTTAGAAGTTTCTTAAAGCATTTAGTGGCTGGTGTCCCATGGAAATAAAAATAATTTTGCTACTATGTTGATCATGTTTTGAACAACATCTTTTAACAGTTTCCTTGATCCTAAGAACTGGTTTCAAAGTTTAAAAGCTACAGTATTCTTGAAAATACAAAATGGACCATTTGGGGACAAAAATGTTGTGGTGACTTACAACAATCATATCTGCATGCAAATAGTCACAATCCACGTTTCTGGTTTATGGCAATTCTTTCAGGCCTGGAACAGTTTCTGGTTATTTTTCTGCAAATGACTGCGGGTAAAACCTGTGATCCAGGGAGATCAGTAGGAGTTGACTTTAGTAGTCATGAATTTCATCAGAGTGGAGTGAGTAATGAACATTCGGGGAAAAAAAATGCTGTCAGATAACCTGTAGGAGGGTGGTGAGCATGTTTCTGCAGTGCCTTAGTTCTATCTTACGGATTTGAGGCTGCATTAATTTCAGCCAGTTCCTGTAAAGCAAAATTAGTCCCTCTGGGGAAGCTTGAGTTTTGCTGAGGCTGCTGACTCGGTGGGGTCATGGAGATTTGGGGTTTTATCCTATCATTGCTCCCTAGAAGCATCTGACTGCAACAACAAGCTATCCTTGGTTTTACACCACTGAGGGCAGTGGGGCTCCTCTCCTTGGAGATTTGGTGGATGTCTGTGCTTCTGGAGAAGGTGGGAGCCAGAGGGGTGCCACATGTTTGTGGGGACAGTCCCCAGCCCTCCAGCAGTGGAAAACTTGCAGAATTGAGTGTTTGATAAGAATCTCGGTTCAGGCTTGAGATTTTTTGATGCAGTCCATGGGAAGATTTGGGAAGTCCTGGTATCTTACAAGGACCTTCACAGTAATTTAAGGTGATGAGTTTAGGAAGGAAATGAACCATTTCTTGTGCTCGTTTAAGCTCTGATTTTATTCATCATGTATAATGGGAAAGATGGGAAACTTGCAGCTGAGTTTCTGAAAAGCCAATTAATCAACTCCCAGCTACTGATCTTAATCAGGTAACATGGGATGTGACACAACTTGGTGCAGAAGCATACAGTGTGAGCTGCACGTGTGCAGATGAGTAGAAGCAAGCACTTACTTAGTGTGGATTTATCTCTGGGAAAAAACCAGCAAGGTATTTCTGAGGGAGCCAAAGTGTGAGGTGTACACAGCTCTGCCTGAGTCAATGAAAGTGCATGCTGTAATACAACACAGTTCAGCAGAAATGTAATGAGTTATGGGGCCCATGGCTACAGAACTGCAAGTTCAAAGTGATCAGTGCTGGTCAAAGGTTACCACCAACTCCAACACGAGGAGCTGAGGCTCAGATCTGTTTTCAGGAGATAAGGCAATAAGCTACTACTGCTGTTCTAGTCGTGCTTCTGCCATCAGGGACTGAACAAAATTACAAATTCAACTGTGAAGTAAACCTTCCAGGTAAAATTCAGGGATTACTGACTGGAGTCTATTGTCCCCTGTTTTGCTCTTTGTTCAGCTCTTTGCCTACATTCAAAGAAAATTGTGGCAGGCCTTTGCCATGCTTTGCATAGGCAGTATTGAGGTGGTCACATTTGACACCTATTTCACAGCAATGCAATTGATGTTGTGAAACATGAAGGCTTGGATGAATTGGTTGTAATACTCAGGACTGTGTCTGCACTGGCTGTTGGGTGTTGCTAATAAAATCAATCTCTTCAGCTGTCAGTTTAGAAACTTTCATCGGCCACAAATTAACTAGAAAAAAACCACAGCCCAAAACCTGGTTATGAAAAAGGGTCATTAGAAAGAGAAACATATGGATTTTGATCTCACACTCTGTGCAGGCACAGTCTGCCAGCCCTATGAGACTTACGGTGTCTGGTGTTGCTGTCTCCCCACCCCCAGCCGAGAGGCAGCTCTGCTGAGGTGATGTGGTGAGAAGCTCTGCCCTCTGGTACTGAAGCAAATTCTTCCTTTCTCAGTATTTCTCAGAAGATTTTCTCTCCCTTTCATGTGTGTCCCCAGATATCATTAACTATACATATGTTGGATAGAAAGCATATGCTAACCATATCCAAAATAGATCATCATGGTATTAATTGCAGAAATGTGGAGACTTCAATGCAAGCATTTTGGTCTTCTAGGCTATTTTTGTGCAATGTTGAATGTGTGATAAAACACCACTTCCCCTAGTAACCCTTTACTTCCCTAGAAACAGTGTAGAAATGAGCAGTTCCTATTGTGTATTGTGATCATATATGGCTGCCACATACAGCTGCTGCACAGCAGAATTTTGTTTGTAAGGAACCGTGCGCTACTCCAAGCATCATATAAAACACAATGAGCACATTGCACAGTGTTCAGTGCAATAGTTCCACTGGGCTGATAATAAAAGGGGTGTGAAGAAAGAAAAAATGCAGCTCTTGCTTAATTGTTGATGTACAGTAGGACGTCTGTGCAAAACAACCTGTGTCAGGCTTGTCCCTCTGTGAGATCCTCTGATGCGCCAGCTTTGTGCATTTTCGATTCAAACAGGCAAGGCAATCAAATTCTAACAAAACGGGCTATTTTGTTAATTCAGAGAAAAGGAATTACAGACAACATTTATCCATTATTTCTATGCTGCCTGGCTGATTAATTTCCTAGTGTCCCTGTGATATGGTGATTTTTTTAAAAAATGCTCTGTGCTTTACCATACACCTTTTTCAAAATTCTGTGGCTTAATGACAGGAGTCTATTTTTCTCTCTGTTTGCAGCTGAAGTTAATGGCCTGAATTCCAGTATTGCTTTTACCAGATTTTTAAAATGTCAGAGCCCGCTCTGACTTCCTCTTCTTCCTGCTTAGAAAGAAAAAAAAATTAAACCTAGTGGGTTCTCAGAGATGCTTAATTTTGCCTCTGGGTTAATGAGCTTTTAGCATATTGGGATACAGTCATGAGGATGATAACATTACTTTTTTCCCTTGTAATCAAAAACTGGAATTCTCAGGAGATTTTTCAGTCTCATAGAGTTTGGGCTTTATGAAAACTGTCAGGCACAACAAGATTCATGCAATGCAATGAGAATTGGCAACTGGGAGGTTCTGCAACCACTGCTCCCTCACAGTAAGTGGATGCTGATAGCAAAGCAGAGTCAAATATAGGCCTATAGCCTTAGTTTCAGGCCATAATATGAAAAGAATGGCATAGTGAGATGAGTAATTTTTTTTTTTTAATTTGCAATTCCTGTGACCTCAGGTTTTCTGATGGCTTTAGATTACTTTTGCCTAACACAGGTTTTCCTTTCAGCAATATTTTGGAATGGAGTGTATGGATTTACTCCAATTTAAATATATTTCCAGCATTTGAATAGTCCCCAAATATTCACCACATGTCCAATCAAAACATTGTCTTGAAAAAAAATTCATCTTTATATTGACCAAAGACTTCTCAGTGATGAAGAAAATTTTCCCCGCTATTGTAATTCTCATCATTTTATCTTTGGCATGTGGTTATGGGCTTGAAATTTGGGCGTGGAAAAAATCTCATGTGATTTTGTAGACATTGCAGATTCCATGAACAGACATTTGCAGTGCTCTTTGTTTGTGTGTTATGGTTGAATATCGAGTACACTTACAACACTTAGAGATATGTTTGAAAATGGAAAGAAAATCCCCAAAACTCAAAACAACTCCCCCCAACAAACACAAAACCAAGAAGAAGAATGCATTTATGTGTTCTGTAATATTTGCCATCAACAATTTAGTTATTCCTAGTATCTTCTAGTGTTGTGAAACTACAGCAGTAACATTCAGGTCTCTAAAATAAGTCAAATGAACTTGCTGAAATCTACTCTATAGACCAAGAGTATGAAATTCAGGCTCTCAGATGGTTCAAATCTTACCTAATGTATTTTACAAATGTCCATAGATATCGCTTTATGTTTTATTTTTTATAATGGTGCTTCCTTTCCATCTGACATATATGATATGGTTTATATTAGTCAGGTATAGCATTTTAAAATGTTTTGAAATGGATAAATACTTCTTCAACCATCACTTGAAGTTTTGGAATTGATCTTTAAAGCCCTCTACTCAGCTAGGTTTTGAGGTAAGATAATGCAGAGAATTGTGGAGCTACATAATAATCAGAAAAATCACTTGCTGTATTAATTTTTCATGCATCTTGGTTCACCTCACTTGCTCTATATCATGTGGTCTGTACAAGAAAATTGAGCCAACAGAAGGATATTCTTCAGCCTTCTCCCTAAACTGGGCACTGCCTCTGAGAAATGCCACTGACCCCTTGTGCAGTATGAATAAAAAAGTCCATTCTTTGCATTTCAACTTTTTTTTAAAGTTCAGTGTGAGAACCAGTGGTGGGGGGAAAAAGGCCATTGCAGAGTGACATCCTCAGACATAAAAGTGAACATGGCCCCGAGCATCCACACTGCCAAAGTGGAAACTATCTCTAGCCTGCTGAGCACCCTCCAGGCTCACAGCAGGTTTACTCACACCATTTTGGGTATTTGTGTCGGCAGGTCACCCACTGTGTCATCCTGTGGCGTGCACTGCTGGCAGTAGCACAGGGTGGGCTCCCAAGGCAGCCCCAGGGCACTCCCCAGGGCAGCAGAGCCTTTTTTATTTTAACATTTCAATTCAGCTTTCCCATCACTTCAGTCACAAAGCTCCAGCCATACAGAGCAGTAACACGAAATGCTTGAGCCCTGCTAATACACTGTGCTGGAATGCAGACCAGCCATAACCTTATGGTCCAGGCTCAGGGATGGCTTTACGGCTGCTTTGCATCCAAGGAACAGGGAAAACAGCTCGTATGTAAATGCATTACTTAAAGAAATTAATTACTAGATTAAGGATACTACAACCTGTACGAAGGCTTTTGCTGATGGGGAGCCTGATGCTTACTCCTTCAAAAAAATCTGGTCTTTATATTACACCAGAGGCTAGAAAGTCCCATGGAAAGTTATCATAGGGGGCATAATAAAATGACTTTCATGAGAAAGCAATAAAAGATGATCTTTATACAAATATTCCGATGCCCTAGCAGTAGCAAACAAAACATTACAAGAAATTAAGTGAGTTGGTGAAGGCATCAATGATTTTGCTCCCACTGTAGTGTTTCAGAATGAATTAGGAATAAGAAATCTCCTAGCAGCTGAGCTATACCCCACGACTCTGACAAGTTAGGGCAGGACAGATGGATCCCAGACAATCTCATCTCTATAGCTCACAACTACAAAAGCAGCTGATGTTTGGATCATGCAAAGAACATTGCTCCTGGGAAGAACTTCATGTTTCTTTAATTTTTATTTTTTCTTTAGCAACTTTAATTACCACTCTGAGAGATACAAAAAAATCTGCTGCCTGCTTTACTCGTGGTAGCTGAGTTGCCATCATTAAGTGGAGGGGGGAAGGGGAAGCCCTGAAAATTAATGAGGCTATAAAGGATACCACTTCTCAGCATGATGAGTTAGACTGATGCCAAGGGGAATACAGGTGAAATTCTGGGAGACATGCACCCTTTTACAGGGGTCCATAGACTGTACATATCCATACATGTCTGCTTACCTGGTGCTTTGCCTATAAAGTCATCCCTGCTGTGTGTGGGAGGTGTGGGTTACACTGAGAAATGCCAAAGTCACTCTCAAAGTCCTTGCTGCATTTTAAAGGTTAAAACTAGGAACAGACTGGCATTTTCCTAAATGTCTTTAAATGGAAGAGCTGTTTAATCACATGCATTGCAGCATGGGTAGAGTACTGTCTCTTCTATATAATTCTCAGCTGGAATTTGTGAGCTGATAGGCACAGAGTTTGTTTTCAGCAAAGGCAATACTGTGATATCTACAGTTTTCTCGCTCCAAGATCATAAAAAACCAGCAAATACTGTTTTGAGACCAGGAATAGTTTCACACAGTTTTCAATTTGGTAGCCTAAAAGACTTCTAAATGCACATTGAGGGTTAACGGTAATGGAGCAGTTGAATGCTCACAACTTCCAGTGAAATTTCCCTCCTTGCTGAAGCAACGTCCCTATGAAATGCCAAGGTGCTGAGCAGGTGTGGTTGCCTTCATTTTAGTGAGTTTTCTAGATATGAGGCTATTTTTCATTTGAGTGTGTAATTAAGGGTAATAACATTGTTTTATTGTCCCTTGCAACTCTCCCCAGTTTATGATATTACCTTGTATGGGGACTCCTAGCCAGGACTCTGTTGTAACGAGCACTTTTCAGAAGGAATGGGAGTATCCCTTCTCTTTGCATAACATATGAAGTGCAATCACGTATCTCCTCAAGGCTTTCTCTTCTCACTGTCTCCTTTCACATGTTCTAATTTTTCATGGAATCCTGCCCTAAATTTGTTCTCCTCCATCTAGATAAGCACCCTATTAATACCACCATTATGTGCCCAAGATGTTTGGTCTTCTCCTTGGTCCTCACTCATCAAACACAAACTGCTCCCTGCTTCGGATCATATATCTGACTTGACTCTATAGTCTAATAGTCTGTTAGATTGCTTAGTGTCTCCAAATTGCTCAGTCTCAGCTGGAGACTTCTGCCAACTTTTTGACAGTGGAACTCTATGAAGTACCTTTTGCCAGAGATATCTGTGCCTTTAAAATACTCCCAGAAAAAGCTTCGCTCTTTCCTTTCCCCTCTATATGGAGTGACCAAAACTGGTCCTCAGGGCTGATGCAGCAGAGGAAACAGCTGCATGCCAGCAAACTGGAAGGGTTAGGTGCTGTGTAGGCTGTCCATCAGGAAGAAAGGGTTCCTCTCTAACCTTTATACAGTCCTTCCCCTTGTTTGTCTTGGCTTCAAAACAATAAGTTTGAAGGGGTTGTAATGAACTTGTTTATTTCTAGTGCTAAATTCCTAGACTTAGCCTTTTTCACACTGCTAGCCAGCAGTGGGAAGGTTAAAAATGCAGTCAGTTACCAGTGGCAACATACCAGTGTTGTAAATCCTGCCCACACATCTTCAGATCTACTGACATTTGAAACATCTAGGTCTTTTCTGTTAGCTATGCCAGTGTAATTATGTCTTGGTATAGCTTTTTTCCTACATGCCATCCTTCAGGAGTGCTCAGATAAGTATATTTGGAGGATATAAATGGAAGGAGAAAGAAAGAAGGAGGCTGATATTATAAAGAAAGAAAGGAAGCCATTGCAAATAGTTCACTGGGGTGCTTGAAAAAGCAATATCACATATTAATAGTTGCATTTTAATAGCAGATTACTGATCCCTTAAAATTATTTGAGATTGTCACCTGTGAGCTACAGGACAGGCTGTGCCAGTGAAATCAATTACATTTCCTATCAGTACTGTATGCTTATCTTGCACAGCAGGGATGTGGAGGTGCTGTATGTCCTTCCAGTCAGCAGTGCTGTAAGCTGAGCAGGCTGTATGTAGTGGAGCTGGCACGTATACTAAGGCAAATGTGTGAAATCTCCATGTGCAAACCAGTGAGTCATTGCTGCTCCTCTTTAGAGTCAGCAGGGAGAGGAGGCAGCTTTGCTGTTGGTCAGGATTCAGGTTGATGCAAAAGTGGCCTGAATGAATGTGAGAACCTTTTGTTTATAGCACGCACACACATACACACAGACAAACAAATGAAATTTCCAAATGGAGTGTGTTTCCAAATGCTGAGGGAAAAAGGCTTTACTGTTAGGTCAAGGCCTTTCTGCCCTGATCACTGCCTTGCTCAGTAGCCAAGACCACTGCTGTTTCTGCAGGCCTTTGTGAGAGTCTGCCCCAGAACAGGTGACAAAATGGAGCCACAGGTGATGGGAATGGCAGCCATGACTTCAGCTGGGTATATCCAGGGAAGCAGCAAGTCTCAGCTAGAGCCTAGACCCTTGGCAACATTCTTCTGCACAGCACTTTAGAAGAGGGCAGGGGGAGAGGGTCATCCCCTCATGCCCAGCTCTGGCAAGTGATCCTGAAAAGTCTGTCAGTTTTGTTTCTTGCTGCTGGCCCAGAGACAGCAAGGATGGGACTACCTGGAGCACTGGTTCTCCTGGAACAGAACACCTTACTCATCCTACTTTACACAGAACAGTATCCAAATATGCATACAGAATTAAAGGCAGGTAGGAAACTGGAGTACCATGCAGTAGTTAACACGTTTTAAAATTCCTTTTTGTTGACATTTTTACAGAAGTAATATAGCTTAGATTAGTGCTGTATTACAGACATCTTAATCACATGTGTCTTCAGGCATGGTATCTTTCTACAATGTTATTGTTCTTAAAAGAAAATGGGCCACCAAAGACAGCAAAGTAATAAGAGCTTATGATTATGAAGTAATCACTAGCAGTTTACACCCTTGTCCACTCCTGTGTGGAGGACTGTGTAGGGGTGGGCATGCTCCAGGCTGAGAAATGGTGGCAGTAACCAGCGGGACTAATCACAGGAGTAAACACCACACCAATGAACAAAGACTTGGCAGTTCTTCTCTGTGCAGATAAATCAATTAATTATGTGATCAAGGCCTGTGCTTTGGTCTTTGCCAATGTGAATTATTTATAACACCGTGCTGAATTTCAGTCATATACACTAAATTCTTTCAACAGATGTAATGAAGTCTGAGAAATTCTCCTTCATGGTATGAATGTATGTTAGTGGGCCCTTATAGATTACTTCTTCCATAGATGCAGAGTATAATCTGGTAATGGACTGCCTGCTGCCTTCAGCCACTATTCTTGCATTTGACAGTAGTGAGGCCATTTTTACAAATCCAGCACAATTTATCCACAGTTTATTGTTTGCCTAGAAGGGGCACATCACATGCAGACTTTCCTCCTAATATGCAAAAGAGTATTTCCAGCGAGGTAGTCAAACATACTTTTGCCCTTATGAACATTCAAACATTACAGTAGCTTTGTAGATGAAGAAATATCTCCAGTGTAAGTTTGCAGGATCCCATTTATTAGTGTACACTGTGCACTTCAGACAAATTATATAGTGAGACAAAACCTGTCTCTTAATTTGCATATATCATTCTTGATAGTATTTTAAGAATTACTATGTATTTGACCCAGCTGACAAATATTTTTTATGTTAAAAATGCTTCAGTTTTATCTCAACAAACAAGGAGATATGCAGCTAGCTATTTCAGACATCTCTGTTGACATTACAAGGGAACTTGTCTGCTACTTTTGGTCTTTCAAATTGCACAAAATTTAGATCACCAAAACAGCCTAATAGAGATGATGTGGATTTCCTTATAAAAAGAGCCTGTTACCGCACTCTTTTTTATTTTTTTGCAGGTTACCGTTCAAATTCTCAGCTGAACTTGAGAGTGTGGATGGCTCTGTAAATTGAGCTTGGAGGAACTGGAAATTTATATCCACACTGAGTCTTGACACATCATTTACTGCCTGATATAACTAGGTTTGGTTAGGAAGAGAAAGGTGCCTACCCAGACAGACTTTTCTACAAGCAGAAGGAAAAGAACTTTCCTTCAGTGGGAATAACCACCATCCACACTCCTCATCACCATCCCTGTCTCTCAGTGGTGGGGAAGCTGGTCCTTGCTCAAGGGCAGTCTTTTGTTCTACCTCATCCCTCAGCAACCCACAACACACTGACCAAAATAAGGAGGCAATCTGAGGCTGCACTATCATTGCTTAGAGAAATATTTAACTTATAGTTCAGTGTTTCTCTGGAGATAGACAAAAGTCAGAAACTCAACATATATATAAGGTGCCACCTTTTATTTCCTCTAGGTCCTACTGGGATCATTCTTTGTTTTTCAGACAATTCAATCATAACTGCATTATCCCTTAAGACAAGGACAATTTTTTGAAAAAACCCCACACTTCTAACTCAGTCGGTAGCTAAATTGACAAGAATATGCATATTTACCACCTTCATGAATATATGAGGATTAAATGAAAATTAAAAGAAGTGAGTTTATTATGATGATATTTTTAATGCCTTTCTCAGTTGTGACCAGTGATTTTGTTTCACAGTAGGAAGTCATATTTCAGCAATGAATTAACAGGGCTGGAAACGAATAACCACCCTTTTTCAGTGCTATTTACAAGCCTCTCATTTCACCTCAATTTTCTCACTTATCCTCTTCTAAGTCTTCTGGTTACCTGTGCTTACCTTACTGGTAAACATTCAGTCATTTTAGAGCAGTAGTGGAGCTTGTACCATACAGATGTACACCCTTCTCATGCAGTATTCTCTGAATTATTTTCTTAGTATAATTTCAAAAGGTGCAAATATTAGCTGGAATTTCCATTTAGAAGATAAAATTTGGGACGGGGTAGTGCCTCATTTCCTCTTAAGAAAACTGCAATTTATGGATGTTATTTGGTTGATTATGACTTTAGAGTTCAGGGTCAAAGCATAGAAGCCTAGTCCACTTTAGGCAAAGCAATCTTAGTAAAAACATAGATTATGTCTCTCATAAATCCCCCACAAAATGAACCAAATATCAAGGGTTGTTACTGTCATTAACTTCTTGCTGTCTTGATTTTCTTACAGTTACTTAAAAGAACATTAAAATGTGAGATGGCTGATCTCCCATATAAAAGGATCTAACTGATAGTTTTATTTTTCCCCTAGATCCTGTGCAATTGTTTTAGCAGGGGTGTTTCATATGTTGGGTGGGTGCTGTATTTAGGAGCACATGTATGTAACCTCCACAGAGTATCAAAAGTTCTGAGTATGGAATTCATAGTTATGTGAAGCATTTATAGGGTAATATATAGCCTTATATACCCAATGTAACATTTGCCTAGCCCTATTGCCTTTACAAATATAGTTTCCCTCCTACTTTTTCTTTCACGTCTTGAGTTTGTCCCCATAGGTTTCCTGATTTACAGTGTTTCACACTGCTCCATTTCATTAGTCTGTAAGGACAGACTCCAGTGCTGAAGGATCCCAGACCATCCACGCAAGCAAACTGAGGGAGGCGACTGTAGTGCAAATCTCGTAATTAAGAAATGTGCTCAGAATGTTAACAGCATCAACAACTGGTATTTCTTAAAAAAAAAAAATCTTAATTACACTGCCACTTCTCTTGTTTAGGCTGCAAACTGCCCGGAGTACTTGGACTATCTTCTACATTACATTTATGTCAGCTTTTGGAAATCATTTAGTATGCACAGGTGGGAACAGATCTGCAAAAGCATCCAGTTCATTTGGACACGTGAATGCAGTGAAACCCTCACTTTTGGTAGTAGCTCCAGCTGTTCTGTAAAGTCATCCTTAAACGACTGGGCCCTTAAAAATTGGGCTTGGGACAAATTTTAAAAAGCAGGCCCTATGGAGTCGACCACACTCTTTCAGCTGTAGTGTGATCTGTAGGTATTATGGTGGCTTAGGAAGCAAATATCATCTCAACTCTTTCAGCAGGTAATTCAATATAGGGTTTTTTTCAGTGTGTAGCTAATTCAATTTTTTTCTATTCATGAGATGGTCAGTTCATTTTTTTATTACAGAGCATTCTCAGATCCCTTCTACTTTTCCCCTTTGTTCACAGTTAGCAAAACTCCCCGTTACTCTGTGACGTCATTGTGTTACTTCTGACAAAAACTAGCCCACACAGTCCCATTTTTGGGTGAGTTTTCACGTGAAATTTTCCTATCAGTTTTATTCTCACTAGCTGAAGCAACAGATAGATATCTCCACAATAGTTAGAAATTGATTCTGTCAGGTGTGGGAGGGAAGCAGGGTGAGAAGGACTGGGGCCCTCCCTGCAGTGCTACTGCGTCTTTCCATGTTAGCTGAATGGGAGTTTCCACTTTCCTCCTTACTTTGTTCTCTGAAGGTACTCAACAGTCAGCAAGAATTTTGTCGTTTTGGCTATTGTTAAGATAAAGAATCTGGGATTCTAGTCTTGCATAAATAATGAGTATACTTATGTAAGTATACTTACAAGAAGCGACAGAGCAGGGAGAGCAGCTGCTCCTTCAGCCCATATTGTTCCTATATGCTACCTGCTAGGTTCATTGTTAGATGTAATGTCCTGCTCTTCAACAGCTGTAAGAAAAACTAAGTATGACAGATTTACTCTCAACCTCCCACCAAGACACTAATTCCAGTTTCAGCAGCTATTTGTTCCCTTGCCTTTAGACTGTTCCTTCCTAGGTTTGCCATGTCCCTCCCTTACCGCGATGCAGGGCTCCACTCCACAGGGAAGGAGAGGGGGCAGCCTTTGGGAAGGAGCATAGCTGACTCCAGAACAGCACAGTTGGGTGCAAACCTTCTCTGGTTTGCCAAGTGTGTAATTTGCACCCTCTGAGAAGTGGCTTCTCCTGGAGTGCCATTCCCACGCAGTCAGCGAGACTCCATGGCACGGGGTGGCTGCCTGGGCGGGGAGCACAAGACTCAGCTGATGCACAGCAGTCAGGTCCCTGCCGGGGGACAAAGCAAGAGGTGCGAGCTGCAGGAGCTGGAATTCAAAACGCTCACAATAAATAGCACACTGAGCCTGCCATAAGGCAAGCAGATGGATGTGGTGACCTTTGGTTCTTTCCAGCTACAAAAGTAATTCTTTTTTCTTGAGTCATGCCTAGCAATGGTACAATTATTTTTGGACCTCCACCAGGGCAACACTGATATGACGATCCTTTCTGTGGTACAACTGCCAGCCATTACTTGTGGCAGAAGTATGAAACAGTATGTTTAGACCCATTGCTTTTTATTTTTAGATGTTTTTCTAGCTCAACTTAAAATTTTCTTATTGTCTGGAAAGATAGCGCATGACTCTGAGTGCCCAAACTGAGACACATTAATGGACTCTGAACCTTGATAAGCACCACAAAGATTGTCTGTCAAAAATAACCACGTAAGTCTGTGGGACACTCAAAATGTACTTTTATCCAGTACCTTTGTTCAGACATCTGGGTATATTTCATAGACATCGCTACCTACAGTTGTGTACTTCGAAAACAATTACTTTCCTTGGTGTATTATTCAAGTAGTAAATGGATATGGAGCTCATAAATATTGATGTGATGATGATTTTTACATTATTTTTTATATACTAATTTTATTATTATGTGTTTGCTGTGTAGTCCCATTTTTAGAAATGGGACCCTAGGATGCATCTTGAGTGACACTATTGGAATGGCTGGGTGAGGTCCCAGCCCTTAATTTAGCTGAAGTCAGGGGACTAATTCTTAGGCAGAATGGTGAGTACAGAGCTGAGGCTCTCCATACAGTTAATAGTGAGAAACATCTTCCATTAAAAGACAGAAGACTTAAAAGACAGTTTGGACTACTGCTTGCATCCTTACCTCCAAATGAAGTTTACCACTTTATAAGTGGCCAGTGACACTTCCCTGCTTCTGTGGTCTCATGTGAAGGTGATTTTACTCCAGAACAAGCCATTAGGAGATGTTATGTATTGTGGTGACTTTCATCCTTTTAGGGAGCTTACTTGCCTGACAGCTGATGACAGAAAATTTACTTGTCTTTCTAAGATCTGCAGCAAATAGTAGACAGTACAAGAGGCTCTGGTGCTGATTTTCAGGACACTTGAGCAGGTTATAAAGCTGTATTTTCCCTCCTTCCCCTTGACATTACCCATTGTGACATATGGTCAGCATTTGACATGGCTGCAGCTGAGCAACTCACCATTTAGATCTGGGCTGCATCTGCCTCCAGAGACTCAGGTGGAATGTGAGCCATCTGTCTAATGATAAATGCAGAAACAGCCCAGGGGTTGTGCCCTTATATGACTTTTTCTTTTATTTCCTTTATATAAATAGATTAATCATTCTTGATCTTCTTACAAGTTTGAAAACAATGGAGAGTTAGAAACTACAGCTGGGAAACTGTTTTGGGGGGCTCCTAAGTACAATAAGGTCATTGACATATGGGAGCAAGTCCAGTGGAGAACAACTAGGGACTGGAATATATGATATAAGAGGAAAGACTGTAAGACCATCTGGGTTTGTGCAGCTGGGAGCAAATCCAGCCTTAATGGGATGTTATAGAGAAGATACAACCAGTCTTTCCACCTACAAGTTGCAACTGCTCTGTATTAGAAAAAAGCTTACAATAATAAGGATAGTCAACACTGGAAGCAGAGGGGACCTCCATCACTGGAGATCCTCAAAGTTCCAAAGGCTCTGAGCATCCAAATGCAAACTTGGCTCTGCTTTGAGTGAAGTGTAGGACCAGATGACCCGCAGACCTCCTCTGCAAACTAAATGATTTGATAGTAATTTAGCACACAGCATGAAGGCAGGAAACTAGCAGCTGCCTGCTAGGGGATAGCATGAGCACAGGACAGCTGAAGCCATGCATAATTTATATCATATGATCATCATGGCATGAACTATTTCCCTGCTCTTTAACCAGGTGTGTTATCAGACTAGTGCTATCAGATCAGTTCAATGCTGCAGTAGTTCTTGTAATATATTACTTGGTTGTGGCTTGCCAGTCATTCCTTTTCTCCAAGCAATGAG
Organism: Pomatostomus ruficeps; assembly: GCA_013400735.1. Taxonomy (NCBI): domain Eukaryota; kingdom Metazoa; phylum Chordata; class Aves; order Passeriformes; family Timaliidae; genus Pomatostomus; species Pomatostomus ruficeps. Next base: position 262,241 of record VYZT01018054.1, on the reverse strand, counting down.
ATGAATATTGGCAATGTGGTGACTACTTTGGCATTATTTACACCAGGCAAGCAATGCTCCATCACATAACAACTGCAGCTGTGTTCGTATCTTGTTATGTGTGACTGTACCCTCCCGCAGTGACTATGGGTACACCAGCCTCAAACAACTGAGCAGACCTTCAACTTTCTACATTTAAAAGCTTGTGAAAATATTAAGGCAAACACGTGTTACTTGCATTTCAACCTTCTTACCCAATGCATTAGCATAATTTTTGCCTGTGCAGTCCCATGGTGACCATCAAGTCATTGCCAGTGGCAGGGACTTCCTTCTGACTCTGATGTTTGAAACAGAGAAGATCCACCAAAGACCTCACATACCCAAGAAGCTAAAGACACCCTTACCTGCCTGAGGCCACAAACCCAAGCCTGTACCCATATGAGCCAGTGCCCTTGACCTGGTTCCTTCTGCAGATATCCTTGTCCTAGAACCCAGAATGCTGTGAACTTGCAGAGTCACTTACCATTTGATCATAATTTAAGACATTTGCCTGGAGCTCACTCTCTCTTTCTTTTTTCTCTCATGATCTCTCAAAACTCTTTCCAGGCCTATTTTCCAGAGTTATGCAGAATAAAACATAAACTAAAAGTACTAGCTCAGCCAGGCTAATGTGTAAGGATTAGGTTTAAGAGATCACATATGAGAAGGACATGAAATAATGTAGTCAGAGGCCATGAAGAGGGAACTTCGGACATGCTGGGAGAAAAACACATATAATCTGTTCACTAGAAAGCTGGAAGCCTGTATTGACTCTATAAGCATTCAGTCATCTGGAGAACTACATGTACTGCAAAGAACATTGAAATCCTCACTGAAAACCAAAATTTTTTGCTGTCAAGCTGGAAGACGTTATTTTATTGCACAAGACAATGACAAATAAGTTTACAACCCTTGACCTGGAAGTCTAATAAAACATTAGAGCTGACACAGTATCAGACTATATATAAAAATGATTAAAAAGATAAACAGGAAATGGGCATGTCTTCACAGAGGCATGAGTCATGGGTAATTTAAGGGACCCTGGAGTAGTGTCTGCCAGTTTCATCAGGTACATCATACAGCAGCACCTTAAACCCAGCCACTGCTTCTGGCCAGCTGGTTCAAGAGGCCTTCTGCTGGATGAGAGTCAAGTAGACAAGGAAGAAACTCACCCCATTGGCTGTATTTAGTGACATGAGTCAGGCTTTTCTTGTCTGGAAGAACTTCTACTTCACCCTATTTGTTGCAAAGGTGGAGGTGAGGGGGTGACATCTGGCTGGGCAAGCTGCTGTGTGAGCATGGTGGGGTCCACCAGTACTGATTTCAAGCTGAATCAGAGGCTAAGGGATAGGTGCTCAGGGAATGTCATAGCTTCTACCTGGCAAGGTTTCCCTTCCACCATCCCCCCACGCCAGTTTGGTCCCTGAGCCTGTGGGTGTAGGCTTGGGCCACCATGACACTGTCATAGACACGCCGCTGCCATTGAGTCACCAGCTGCCACGCAGAGTGACCATCAGTCCACCAAGCAATAAACTGAGTAATATTTAATATGATAAAGTGAAAGCGAAAGATAACACAAGTAACATATGGCTGTACCTGGTGCTCCCATATGTCCTTACTTCTTAGTTCCACCAGAAAACCTCCATGGGTACTGTGGTCAGGACCAGGCTTTAAGCCACCCTTGAAGTGATCATAGGACTGGGAGGTGCCACTGACACTGAAAAGTCTTTGCTTTTAACCTTTTTCCCCTGAAAATGCTGCTGCTCATCTTTTAGGTGCTTATGGGATGCAAACAAAGGTTGATGGTTAACTTCAGTTGTCTAAGGCTCATGGTAGTAACCACCAGTGACATTTGTCAAGAGGTTTTTTCTCTAGCACAGGGAACACTGAAGTGTGACAGGAAGCAAAGAGAAAAAGTGTGCAAAAACAGGAAAAGGGGGGGAAACTGGGCATGAATTTAAGAGGTTGGGGCTATGCTGGATGAGGCAGAAGGCCAGACTGAGCCACAGAATGGCAAAGGTGAGGTGGCGTATGATCTCAGATGAGATGCAGAGGGTAATAATGCAGCCAGCAGTACTATTAACTACTAGGGGTATTAATTAGTATAATAACTACAGGCAGCACTCAGTCTATCCTGTCCCTTCCAACAGTTGTGCACTTCTCCCTGACAGGGGTTCGTGAGGAGATGGGGCTGAAAATCTTTATTTTCATCCTGTGAAAATGTTTGGGATTTCAGAGCAGGATAGCAGCCAGCTGGAAATGGAGGAAAGAGCCATCTTCAAAGTGACTGGAAACTCCTAGCTTCAGTACAGGAGTGACCTTTCTCTGTAGACTGCTGCTAGGAAAAATGAAGAATTCAACATTTTCTCAGGATAAAGAGTTTGCCAGAAAATATTGCCCTTATTTAACATCAGCAGTAATCAGAGAAAGATCTTTCCTCTGGTTCTTCTCATTCCAGGGACTTGGAGAGGACAATCCTTACACCGTCTTCCTGCAGGCATATCTTTGGTCTCTAGCAACAGCTTGGGCAAGACTCTGGAGCTCTGCATGTGGCCTCTGAGGAAGCCCATGAGCATCTGCAGAGGTGGGGGAACCACCAACCTTGCTCTACGAATCAGCTGCAGTCACAGAGTGATGATATACCCTTGTTGAATCCTAGGGAATTGGATGAATCCCAGGGAAATCAATAAGCTCTATTTTCCCAGAAGATGTTGATTTAAAAACCAAGGCAGATGAGGCTAAAAGCTTTTCAGTGCAGAAAATGATGAATGCAATTCGTGTTACTGCTGCTGTTGCTTTTATTACTATTAATGACAAATCTCTCTTTCTTCATTACAATTGCCTTTGAAATGTGTCCCTGGTAGAAGCTGGATCAGCTGCTTTCCCAGAGAGGGGGATTTTTCTGATCCCTTGTGCTATGGTGTGTCAGCGCAATGTAAGGCATGGAACCCCTGCCCTGACGAACAGCAGTCAAGGGAGAATGTTTCTCTGAGAATCCTGCTCCCATGACTGCTCTCACCAGCACTGCTGAAGTGCCTGGGAGGGAGCACCTCCAGCCTGTGACAAGGGCATAACCAATCCTATAGATGAGAATTCCTTCAGAATTTTGAAATGGGAAATGCGGGACACACACCCTCTGAAGCCTCCATCCTGTGAGAGGAAGAAAACCAAAGCACCCCAACACATGTGGGGCACTGTCATAGGGAAAGTGATGGATTTCCTCTTGCTGCAGACTTCTTGTTGCAGTTGTAGGGCTGTGTAAAGGGAGGCACCACAGCCCAGCACAAGGCAGCTGAGCAAAAAGGCCAGATGTTTTGCGCACTTTGCTATTGGATCATTCTCTCTGCTTGTTTGTCCTTCTGCTAGGGTAAGGAGTGTTGAAAGCAAAACCAAGCAAAAAGCAAATGCAGTCATGCTGGCATTATGTTTTGCTGGAGGCATTGCTTGTGAGGCAGGAGGCATTCATGGGGCACAGGAGGTGTATGGGCACCCATCCAGGACAAGAGAGACACTCCCTCCTAAGCAGCCTGTGGGACATCACCTAGCAGCCCCTTAGCACCCTTCAGCCTTACTTGGATCCCTGCAATTCAGTCTGAGGCCTGTTGTAGCTTACAGCATTTTCTCAGTGGTGCCTGAAACCTGGAGCACCAAGTTTTCAACTCTGAGTGCACTCACTGAGCCCTTTCACACTGGAAAACCCAAAGAGTGGTGTGGTGGAGGTAGTTGCACAATCTTCCTGTGCCTCAGCAGTGAGAGATGGCACTTGGGCCCTGGGGTGTCCACATAAGCATTCACGGGTGCTGCCTACACCAAGACAGACACTCATGTGCACTCTGCCCGCAAGGTGGGAGTCTCATAGGGATTCTTTGAGACACTGACTTTTTATGAGACAGGAAAAAGAATGCCATAAGTAACAGCTTGGATAACATTTAAAACTAATGTCCAGCTAGTAGTACACATCCCAGCAGAGCTTACTTGAAAATAACTGCATTTTCATTTAATTTCCATGTAGAGTGCTGAAACAGCAGTTTTTCAAAGCACTCCTTTTGCTCAGTGGTAGCTGCTTTCATGCTCCATGCTTAATCTGTTTCATATCCTAGCTGGTTTTTTATCAATTGTGGTATAACTTCACTTAGCCAGGGACACACAAGGTGCTTTGGTCCTTCCACCACTTTGCTCAGTAAGTGCCCTGAGGGCGTTTGCTGAAGGTTGCACTGCATTTTAGCTAGTTTCAGCTCAAATACAGAATCCTACTTTGTCAAATAAAACTGTTGAGACAAGTCTGAGTCGGCTCAGCCTTTTGTTCTCAAACAATATAACATAGAAGCATATGCATCTTCCTTCACCAAAGAGAAAAAAAAAATGGCAGGAAGGCAAAAGAGATGCTTGAAATATTTTCCTGAACTACACAATGATGAGTGCTTCCGTGTTTGGTGCAATCTCTTTCTCTGGCCAAACATGGTAAGGAAGTGACTCTGCTCCCCACAGCACACGCCTGCAAATATCTCCTTTCAGCTGCCGGAGGAAGCAAGAGATGGCTGCCTGTCTTTGCTGCTGTGAGCTCGAGTTCAGAGAAAGCCAGCAGTCCACAGAGACAGTGTCTTTGTATCAAATAAAGGAGGAAGTGATTAAAAATGATTTATTTCAAAGATACGCTTAGATCACTGAATTGTTCTTTGTTTATCCCAACATCAAGGTTAGAATTTCCACGAATCCATAAGCCCAGAGCAAGCAAAGGGGTCTTACCAGCCCACCCTAATCCAAGGCAGGGATTCCAACACCTGAGGCTGATGACAAGCCCTTTCTGGCTTCTAGACTTTCCCTCCACTCCTGATCACAGGAACACAGCATCTAAAACTTGCGTAGAACCACATCCGTCCCTGTTTCTCGCCTGGGGCTCAGCAGCTGCTCTGACCCTTTACACTGAGACTGCACTGTGAACCCCAAACCAGCATTTCACCAGGGGAACTGTGTTAAAGCACGTTATCACTGACATATGCCCTGCTGTGTTTCTCACCAAGGTCTGGGAGTGGTGTGCAGAGGAGGAAAGTGGCTCATTGCTGTGGCTTTTCCCCATCTCCTGTCTATGGCTTCTGCTGCCTGTGGTCACCTTCCCAGTGCTCAGCTTCCTGCCTCTGAATTTGGCCACCTGAATTGGTAATTTCCATTGTGCTAATCTGTGAACTGGATCCTCTCCGTTTTGTGAAATAAATGAATGGTGCATAATTTTACTGCATGGTGTGAAAAGCCTTGCATTCACTCATTTTCACTGCATTCACTCAATTTCTGGTGAAACCTGCCCAGAGTAGAGCTTTGAAACCTCAGCAGATCACAACCACTGCAGAGAGGGTGGATCTGGTTCTGGGTCTGGCTTCTGGCTGCAAGCACACTCAGGGGCCTGGTGAGGTGATGCTGAGCTGGTAAAGGCAGCCAGGGAGTCCTGCATCTAGAAGTGACCTATGTTAAAGTGTCAATTGGCTTGAATAAAGGTCAGCTGTCTCTGAAAACTCTGGGCAGTTTTCCTTGACTATAACTGTATTAGGTTAAAGTCATCTCTGCATCAAGTCACCAAAGGCATCATCTTTTACTAATCCCAGAAGAGAGGTCCATAAAAGTAGGGGAGGATAAAAAATATCAGGAGCAGTAGATTTTGTTTTGCTTAACAAAGCACTGTCTGAAGTGGCACAATGTGAAAGTATTAAAGAACTGAAAGAGAAGAACGCTGGTAAGGGAAACCTGGGGACTACTTGACAAGAGGAAGGCTGGGGTCTGTTGATTTGGACCCTGTATTTCAGCTGGGCTCTGCTCAGAGACACCCTGACCGTCAGGGAAAAGCCCCAGGCAATGTTTCTGAAAGATAGGGAGAGATATCTTTAGGCACAAGGAAAGGAATACCCACAAAAGTCAGCTCCCTATTTCTATCCCATATTCAGAGCTGCCAAGCTTCATACTCAACTATAAATCTATTGCTTTCTAACCATAAAACTGCCTTTTTGTGTTTTAATAGGAAATTATCTGAGAATTTCACTGAATGGCATTTTCAGATGATTTAAGAAAAGGCTGTTGATTGTAGATCTCCAAAAGTGGTTTGGTAAATAAATACAAAACTGAACAAAAAGATGATTTGATGTTTCCAGTGACAATTTGACGGCAATTTTCAGAGATACAATAGTTCTGCATGCAAAATATATTTCTTTTTATATGATGGCTGGCAGGAATCAGATATCCTACTTTCTTTTTTTTCCTGCAAATTCATCCAAGAAATTTTGTGGTTTAGTGTTAATAATGCTGTATCAGAAAAACTTACTGACTACTGCTTTTTGCTCCCATTAATAACACCTTCTGGAGGTAGTTCCTGATAACTGCATAACGTATTGTAAACCTGATCACTGCCCAATATTTTTAAAGGTAATTTATGACTGTAATAACCTGTAAAGATTAGCTGTTTCAAAATTCCCACACTTACAGTTTACAAACACAATTTATTTCCAAGTCTTACAAAGAGAGTGAGAAATAGAGGATGGGAGAAGTTGCAATAAATATCTGCTATACAATTTCCAAGGTGCTATTTAACTTGTAAGTCACACTCGGCAGCTGCACAATAGCAGGGCAATATTTTTGCCAAAGTTAAACTTTAATAAAATATACTGCATTCTAGATTTTCTATCTAGTTTTTCTTTTCATTATTTGCATACTATATACTATTGCCATTATGCATTTAAGGATGCATTATTCTTATTATTATTCTTAATGTTATTAAGTAGAGTTAGGTCAGCTTCAGTCATTTTAGAGTGCACCAGAAAACAAGAAAAAGTAACATTTATTCATCCTAAGTTTGCACCTTCTGATTTTTACTTTGAAAGATTTCAAACAATAAACTGTCCAATAGCCTCACCCTAGAATACCAGAGGAGATCTTGCCTCTATTATTACTTCTGTCAAAAGCAAAAACCCATGTTTTTAAACCCAGAAGAATATTTCACTGAACACTTCTTTACTAGGCTTTCTGTGAATAACTCAATGGGCCTTGAGCATTGCTGAAGTTGTAATTGCAACTATTTACGTAATGAGGGGAGAGGGTTTCACATAGGAATTAGAGCGGGGAGCAGGTGAATGTGTCACAGGGAGCCAGGATGAGTGAAGTTATCAGTGATGTTCTTCAGAAATGCATTTGGAAACCAGTGCAATCCAATTGTCTCAGTATTCACCTGGGTACAAGAACGTGGTCTAAGCTTAAGACACTTGTCAGTAACATGAAGTGGCACAGGGTCACTAACGCTGAAAAGGACGGAACATCATTCATCAGGGAGGACCCATCAGAGGACCAGAAATAGGGTGAATTACAGAAGCACAAAGTGCAAAGCCATGAGCATGGACTCATAAGAAGCAGGGTCCCTTGTGTCAGAGGCAGCAGGGAGAAGAGGGGGAGTGTGGAATGGTGGCTGAAGATCTGTGAACTACCAGTGTGAAACTGCTGTGATTCAAGCTAAGGGCCTGTGAAGAGTAGGATTGAATGTCTGGGGTAGTCCCAGGTTGTCCTTTTCCAACTGTACATTGCTCCACTTCTATGATGTATCAATCCAAGCATGTTCAGCAGAAAAAAAGGAAGCTTTAGTACAAATATAGAAGGCATATGTATCCATACCTGGAGAATATCAGCGTCTTTTTTATATTTAAAAAAGAAAGAGAATTTAAACTGAAATGGGAGCAGAGAAATTCTACCAAGGTGATGAGGAAACTGAGAGTAACAAATGAGAAGAGATTATTGGACCTTGTCTTGTTTAGCTAATTGAGAGAAAGGAAAGGATAGGATTACTTCTCACATTACTAAAGGAGTGTATACTAAAGAGAAAGAAGCTTGGGGGAAAGTAGAGGATAAGGATAGTGATACAATCAGTTCTGGATTTAGAAACTAAACTTGTTAAACATAACCTGCCAACTTCTTGCTTAATTAGTAACCAGTTTTGGGAAGATGTGTGCAGGGATTTCTACCTTTGTCTTTAGTCTGAGAGGCTGGACACAGTTAGGGCTGAGAAAGTGAGTGAGCACTGCTGGGAGCTACTTTGGCATAACTTGCTGATTTGCTCAAGGTTAGACTAATTACCTGAACTGGGGTTATAACCAATTTTACCCATCAGTTCAGGAGGAACTTCTGGGAGAGGGAAAATGCAAAGTTTGAAGAAATAGAGGTGAGAATTCTCAGCTGGCACATTATAAACGCAGTAGCAAAACACCCAGAGTAGTAAAACTGGAGCTTGATTTCTCATTTGCTCTGTAAACCTGTAGGAGTGGCCCTTTGAATGGGGATGCTGAAAAGGCTTTTGTGGCAAGTGGAGAAGGCAATGATCAGGCTGGATTACACCTTTCCTGCCACTGCCTGTAACTATGGGGTATTGGTCAGCCTCAGACAGCACTGAGCTCTGGGTGTCTGGTCCCCTGGAAGAGTTACCGTGGTTGGGACATTTTGTGCTTGGGACATTTTGTGCTTGGGTTTTGTGAAAGAAGCAGCTGGGAACCCTCACCTTGCTCCGGAAGAATTGGGTGAGGGTGTGCTAGGCTTGGTGCAGCCTTGGTGATCCATCCTGCCTGCTTGTCTGTAAGTTATTAAAGCCTTCAAACAGAGGCCAGCCCCAAAACAAAGGATGACTTACACTTTCTAGAGCTCCAGGGGTTTTCTCAGAGGTATCACAAGAACTGAACTGGCCCCATCCTGTGTAGTTTATAAGATGAGCTCACACCGGGTAATTGCCAACTTACTGCAATGAGGCACAATAGTAGGAGAAGCACTCAAGCCATCAGCCCTTTTCAGGACATTTATACTTCAGACACAGATTGGAGAGAGAGGTTTTATTATACTAACAGACTGGGAAAGAACTAGATTTTTTTTTTTGCTATAAACACAAAAGGAGGATGAGAGCCATTGCCAGCTTGAAGAACTAATGTTTATAGAATTGAATTGCAAACTAACTGTACCTTGGGAGCTGAGATCTGAGCTGTTGCTCTGGATCCCCCTGTTAACTAGATTGTTCTCCATGCTGCTTGCTCTTTCTCCACCTCTCTCTTCTTCCGAGAGTTCAAAAACAGTTCAATGTGTCTCTAGGCAGGATATTTCATAAGGAAAAGGCCTTAAAACACTCCATTCCTTGTTGAGGTGTGTCTTACCTTACCTGTGTCTAGCAGAATAGCTAGGTGACTGAAATATATTATTAAGAATAATTGCTGGTGATGAGCAATTGTAGACTAGCTTTTAAAATGTACCCTTGTATGGAAGAAATAATGGCTACAAAAATACGGAAAACATAATGCTTCTTAGATTTTTTTTAATGAATGCACTCAGTACCACAGTACAGTGCATACCTATGTAATAAAAATGGTATTTTGCACTAAAAATTTTGTCTTTTCTGAACCTGCAAAATATCATGCTGTATTGCAACATCCATTTACAATAAACATCACACTGATTCTGTAAGAATCATTTATATGCTAATATCAATGTGGCTTGGGCTTAATTCATTTTTTTTCAGATTAGACTGAAAAGATTATTTTTATCAGAATCACAAGCAGACAAACTCATAAGAATATTAAACAAATTTCACAATTGCCACGAGGGAAAAAAAAAGATAAATGCAGAAGAAAGAGCATTTTGGAGTGACTTGCTGAAACTGAACTTTTGTGGATAAGTGTATCCATCTCCTGGATGTGCCCACTGTGCCTGTTAATTTTAAAATTTTCCTATTTCAGATGTTATATCTGCTAAAAAATTAATTTATCCATAAAGTTTACTATAGAGTTTAAATTTTGCAGGCAAACACTTATCTCAGGAAATATCCATTGCTTTTTAATCCAACCCAGATGCATTTTGTAGTGCTAATATTTTTGGTGAAGTTTGCTAACTTTGTTTTAAACAGTGCATTCAAAGAAACAGCTTAATAACAAGGAAAAGTGTAAGAATCTCGATGACCTGATGTTTTTCAGTGCTGTGCTTAAATTTAGTCACTGGGCTCATGATTTAAGTTATTGTTCCTTCATAGTTGCTGGGACAAAGAAGTCTTGATAGCTTTTAGAACTTCAGACACAAGCAGTGATAATGTGCAAAACTGGAGTCAAATCTGAAAGTGGATTTGAAAAAAATGGGTGTCTATGCACAGCACCATTTTATTTCACAGTGAGATTTTAATAACATGTTCTGAATAATTTAGTGCTAGTGTGGAGAATTCTTCATTCATAAATTTCAAGGTTCAAGTTTTATAATGGTGTCTGGAGACTCTGAATGCCTGATTTGCAACATTTTCAAATAGCCCACTTTTTACTGCATTACCTGTTCTGTAAATCAGCATTCTTCTGGGCAAGTGCATTTTTTTCTAAAGAGGATGAGGAGAAACTCACACAAGCCCTCTTTCTATGTATGTGTGGAGTTCAGGAAGTGACCTTCACTATAGGGCAGGGACAGGCAGTCGAGGCAGTGCCATTTTCAATCAGAATAGCTGTTTGCAAAATAAACATTGGTTTTTAGACTTGTGTGTGTTCTTCAACATGTAATATAAAGGCTACAAAATCTGAGCCATTGCATAGCAACCTAGCACCAATGCTTATTTATCCAGGATGGATGGAAACTGAAGAAGGCTGAGGGAGGCTGATGCATCTGGGTCACAGTGTTTTTGTCCTCTGAAGTTTGCCCGTCACTGCTCACTCCTTTGCAAGTTTTTCTGCAGTCTGTACCTGACCTACAGAGGCAAAGAAAGGGTCAGTGGATCAACAGCTCAGGGCTAATAATAGCTGCTGACTAACCTTGAGAGGCTGTGGTGTATACCTACCCTATGTCACTGTGCTGTGCATCCTGCCTGAGGGTCTAAAACCAGCAGCCCCTGCCACTGACAGCGAGATAATTCTGGAGCTGCAGAGGTTGTTTGCAGTAGGAGGCCCTGAGGTCTGGTGCAAACAAAAGCTGAACACTACGCTAATACGTGGTGGGCACTGGGAGGTTGTTTGCAACTTGCCAGTAGTCTGTGGAGTGCGCTCAAGTATTAATTACCTCAGAGCACTAAGGATGAAGTAAAAATGTTCAGATATTATGTTTTCCCCAACTTCTTTCTTCAAATGATGGAGCAGGGCTGTACCTCTCTGCTAAAAGAGGGTGTTGAGCACACAGTGGTGAATGAAGGCAGACATGCTGCTCTGGCACCTTGTGTGACTACTGCTTGCACTGCTGGACTTCCTTTCCTTGCCCACAGCCCCTACCAGGAGCTGCAGCCAACAGCAGTGGTACTTGGCCACAATGTACCTGGGAACCAGCTTTCTCATCCACCCTCCTGGATTTATGCAGTAGCCCTTTTACATCTCTCTCTGTGCAGACAGTCAGCCTTAAAGGAAAAAAAAAGAAATCCAGCTCACAGGGGTCACTGGTTTTGATTCTCTTTGTGCATCTGGAGAAGTTCTCACACAGCAAACTCCCCTCAAATAAGTGTTGGACTGTATCATATTAAACTGTGTGAAACTGTGTGTGAAAGCAGCCACATCTTCACAAAGACTTTCCTCTGTATCCAAAAATGAGAGCAGGGAAGACCAAACCCCAAGAACTGCTCTGATTTTTAACTCAGGAAAAGCTTAAGCTTGTGCCTAACTTTAACTGCTCAGATAATCCTGTGCTTAGACTTGCTGTTTGTGCTGTCTGACTGTGGTCAAAAGGTCCTTGGAACACTTGATAAATGAGGACTAGGCGTACTGAGGGAGCTGAATACAATAGGTTGGATCCTGCTTACCTAGTGCACTCATGTCATTCCATTCATGGTTTGACTGTTCTTATAAACAAAATGAATAGAGTCTGACCCAGGCATTGCACCTAATTGGAAATAAACCCTTTTATGGTTTTTGAGAGCAGTTTCTCAGACTACTTGTATTGGTTTGGCCTCTAAACAGAGGGATTGCTTCCAAACCTTATCAAATTCTGATTAAATTGTGTGGGAGTCAACAGGTACATATTAAATAGGCTGTGAGATTGTGTTCCATCCTGATGGCACACCATACGTAATTAGAAAAAGAGAAATGAGGCTGGAGGAGCACAACACAGAGCTCTGGAAGGAGCTCAGCTGGAACCTGAAGAGTACCTAATGCAGTCTGCAGACTTTTGATCAGAGACTTCAAGGTCTCCACTAAAGATTGATTAAGCTGCATCTTTTATTTTCCTTCGGCCTGTTTCTCATGTAAATTCTGCATGCAGAAAGACTGAGCAGGGGTTGGGTCCTTAATGTGGCCCAAGCAGCAATAAGAAAAAAAAAAAACTGCTTTAAATAAATGCAACAGCTGTAAGAGGATTTTGAGCTGGAGGATAAGGAAGTTCTGAAATCTTAGAATAGGAAGGAACGCCCGTGTTTTACTTGCTGCTGATGGTTGTGCTTCCTGTTGCGACCCCACTGCAGCGTTTCATAACATCTTGGGAACTGCTCAGTCTAACACTATAATGAGGAACAGGGATTCCCAGTTCCTCCATGCTATCTGCCACAGTTCAAGGTCTCTTTGTCTGGTGATGACAAAAATTGCAATAGGAACTGAAGAAAAAAAAGGCAAAATTTCCCCACCAGCTGAAGAAACTTGCCAGCTTTGTATTTCCAGAGCTAGGTCTCATGTACCTCCATGCAGGTCCTGAGTAGCACTCACGTGGTTCCTGAATGGAAATAACCACACTAATTTTCAAAGGGCTTTGTTAAAAGTCATCTGCACAGTCAGGCTGTGAGCTGCACTGACTGTCAGACCAGAAAAGCAAGGACAGGATGGGAGGCTGCAGATGGGAAGGAGCTCTGAACTGTCCTAGGGGCTGACAGCATCTTGTACCATGTCCTCATGGGTTGCTCTGCCAGAGCAAAACAGGCAGACTCCAATACACTGTAGTCCTGTTTCCAGCTCCTCTGATAGGTAATCTTTACTGTGCCCTTGAGCTGTGGTGAGTGGAGGTGAGGAAGGGATAGGAAAGAGAAAGAAGGAATCTTTTGGATAAAGAACTTTTATTGATATATACCATGGCTATACATGTGCACACAAAATATTGGTTAAATTCCTTTTGGACTCTTTGATTCAACTTTTCAAACATAAACAGATACCTAATTCTCTGCCTAGGCTTTTATACTAACTGGGCAGGAGGAAGGGACTCCAGTCTAAAGACCCGCAGCTCTGCAAGAGGCATGTGGGTAGGAACATAGTATTTGCACTTTGATAAGGCAAAATAACTTACTCAGTTTAAACTCACAGCATTTCAAAGTAAATCTAGTTAGGTTGTGTTTGCTAGCAATACACCCACACAACAAATACTATGGTAAGTGGCAATAAGATAAAATCTGGAAAGGCAGCTGTGAAGCAAAATAAAATATCTGTAGGGATAGGCAGCACGTAAGTCATACAAACAGTTTTGAATCATCTTATCGCTGGAGACACATCTTGGATGGCTGTACTTTGTCCTACAACACCAGTGAGACAAACAGCATACACAGAAAAGTTGTAAGCTAGTGTCCACTAAGGAGATAATAAAATATGTCCAAAGAAATGGAGAAGAATTTGGTAGAATAAAAAAATTTTAAAGCACAACCTGTGATGTTTACCAATATATTTGCTCCATTGAAAAGCTGTGTTTGAACAGAGAAATGCTTTTTGTCTTATGTACCTAAGTTCGTAAGCAGAATAGAACAAACTTTTATTTTGACAGCACAGTAATTTCATAAGTAATAGGTCACGGTCTCCAACATTTATCAGATCTTAGCCCTTTCCTTCTCTCCATTTTTCTTAACCTCTTTCACTTTGTTTTGTTTGCTTTGTTCTAGGGAATGTGAATTTTGTTCCATGACTAAAACAAAACCATTCTTAGATGAGATTGACCTGTCTGTATCTAACAGACCTTTCCTGATTAAAGTTATACTAAAATTAGTCCTCTTCAGTAACTGTTCAGTTTGCAAGCAAAGTGTATTTCTCCACAGAGTACCAATATCATTTCATCCTGACGTTCTCCAGTTTATATGCTGTGAAAAGTCATTATGAAACTGCATGGAAGATGGAAACCATTTACTGAATGGTTTTTGGCAACATGTGGTATACAGATGTCCCAGGGGTACTCCATCCATCCATCCATCCATCCATCCATCCATCCATCCATCCATCCATCCATCCATCCATCCATCCATCCATCCATCCGCCTTTTCCTGATCTGGATGGACAAGCTCTTATGATCAAGGCCTCCAGCAAAATTGCCAGTCCCTGCCAGGGCTTGGGTAGTTATGGGTTTTTGCACAGCAGGGAGTCTTTCCATCCTGAAACTGAAGCCGTATTTTATCCCTCCTTAGTGACTCTGGATGGATCCCAGCTAGTTGGAGGAGCAGGGTTGTGTGGAACAAGAATAACAAACATGTCTCGTGGCTAGGCTCAGGTGCATAACACGCTACCTCCTGCTGTGATGCTGCCGGTAGCGGCACTGGGCATCCGCTCGCGGTTCCAGGGGCTGGCCAGGCTGCTCTGGGGGTTCGGGAGGGCTGGCGAAGGTCTGGCAGGGTTTCACCCAACCCACCAATGTTCCAGGCGCACCGAGGAAGGAGAGATGAAGCGGACAGGCTTTCCAGATAGTTTATTCGGGCACCAGGATTGTGCCAGAGAAGCCCTGGCACTGCCTGTTACAGTTACATATATACCAACACGAGGGGGCGGGGAGGATACAAACATCCTATGAGGTAGGGGTGCAGGGTTTGAATTTGGTGGGCTTTGTATAGGATTGTGAAATACAGAGCCCTCCAGGGGGAGAAACCAGATGCTGAGGGGGAGAGGGGGGAGACAGCAGTGCCTGGCCATGGGGAAAAACCAAAACCTGGCCAACAGCACATCGCAACAACCTCCCTCCTGCTTTGCTGTAGCCATCTTAATGTCACCAGTGTGTTCCCCATGAGTGCCTGGGACAGCACAAGTGGTGTTCATATGCAGGTGTAGATAACATGCTTCAGAGGTATCAACTGCTTTTAAAGCCACTGTATCTAGGGGGGAAAAAAAGCACTGAGATTATAAAATATAGTGCTTTGCATGGACAAATAAAAACAGCCAAAATAGGCTTTTGATGTCATTTATACCTTACATGCAAACTTATTAGATGAACTAGAAATTTTAAAAGAAATAGTCTAAACATGGATAAGAAATCAAGATGGAAACTCGCTTTCATTTCAGGTGAAGATTTGAAAGCAGACAGCATGATCACTTGATTTATCTCAAGAGCAGAGCCAGAAGCAGGTTTTTACCTACTAGGCCAAAAGGAATTCAGAAATCTGCATTTTTCTATCAAAATTTTGGGTATATTAGCTGCATCTATTCTAAGTTTGAAGGCAAAATTTTGACATAAGAATTCTGAGTCTGAGAACCAGGGCTTGACTGGGAAAGTGCAATTACCTTGTAGGGTTAAACTCTCATTCACCTCATTTAGCCTTTATACCTTTCTAGTAATGGAAAAGGTAGAGAAAGAGAAATTTAAACAAGATGAAAATTCAGAGAGCAAAGTTTAGAAATGACATAAGAATATGAAGAAGAAAATTATTAGAGACTTTCTGTGACAAGAAAAGTCCAATGAAGAGTTAGAAAGGAAGGACAGAGATGCAATGTGAAAACAGTTCTACTGCACCTACTGGGTCTTGGAGAGTAAAATTCCTTCAAAGAGGAAAGGTAATATCTTGGTTTATCTCAACCTCTTTTTCAAATTGAGTATGAGTTATTTTACAGTGATTCAATTCCTGGCATAGGCTGAGAGAAGTTAAAAATTAATGATTTAAGAGAAGTGTGGTGCTTATGGCACAGAGTGCAGCCAAGGTCAGCCCTGTTGCTGTACCAAAGGACCAAGCGTGACTGCCTGGATTTGTTCTAGCACTGGCTCACAGCAGCAGGAGAGTCGTGGAAGCCCTTCAAGCCTTGCCCCACACAGACTTAGCCATTCCACTCCCAGCAGGAACAGCACTTGGAGAGACAGGGATGCTCTCCAGCTGAATGGTGGTGCTTTGATTTAGTGCTTCTCTTGCAACTTCTGCCATCAGGGCTTCTGGGATGGCTTAGCTGTGATTGAAGCTGTGTGAGGTGATCTGCTTGGGTGGCTGAGAGCACAGGTGACATCTGTGCTTCCCCAAGGTGAATGTCACCAGGTAAATGGCATCTAAAAATGGCATGGGCTTGCTGAACGCTGGCTTACATGCTACTATCCTGCACTGCAGACTGCAGTCAACACACCATTTAATGCTGAATCTGTCCATAAAATGTTTCCAAATACTTCCCAGCTGGGCAGTGTGTAAGAGGCATTGTCCCCACAACAAATATATCAACAAGCCTGTACAGCTGCTTGACAGACTGGAGCTGCTCAGTGGTTTTCTGCTAGCTCAGGTGGTTTTCTTAAAGGGATTACCTCCAGTGTCTGCAACAAAGGATCAGTCAGCACCTTCTACAAAACATACAGAAAAGTCTCAATCAAAACTGCCAAAAACGCATTTGTCCAAGTAGCTTTGAAATGTTACAGATTCACCATTTTCTTCTCCATGTATGTAAAATGGACATGATATAACTTCTAAAAAACTTGAGTCAGGGTTGCACATATATAGTTAAAAGGAAAAAAAAAGGCAAAAGAAAGAAAGAGAAACAATGAAGTAAATGTTTCCTGGCAAAGACCAGCAGAAGAATGTAGCTGCCAAAAGAAGGAGCTGCCTTTGATTAACCTTTACATGCAGTATGCACTCATGATTCTTTTCATTTGGGTCTCATTGCAGCAAATGCATAAGAAGTCCCTGAACAATGTGATTGCTTTAAAATATTTTATTTATAACAGCCTCCGAATATAAATCTGCATATTCAGGACATCTGAATGCTGGTTGTCTTCCTGTCCTTCCCGTAAGTATCTCGCAGAGACTGTTTTCTCCGGCATGGGGAGCAGTGTGTTCTGGTCTTCAGATGGGGCAGCAATGCCTCTCCTCCCTCCAACAGCTTTGCTCTGGCAGCTGTGTCTCTTACGTGCCCATTCACAGTAACAAATGAGCTTGTATGGGGATGGAAGTGTGAGACCTGTGTGATGGGGAGGGATTTACAGTGTGATTGCAGCTAGTTGAGAGGAGAGGAGAGGAGAGGAGAGGAGAGGGAAAAGGAAAGGAAGCAAATACCTCTCCTTCTGTTCCTTTCAAGCTAAACTCCTTCACTGAGCTGTTCTACTGACAAGAACCAGAGATGGGTGTCAGGCTATGAGAAATCGTGGAAAAGTTCCTGTTAGCCAAACCTCTCCTTCAGACTGTTCTGCATTAGCANGGAGTGGAGAGGAGAGGAGAGGAGGTGTCATCTCAGCTTCTCCTCTGGTCAATATGGAGAGTCTTAAGGGAAGTGTCTAAGGTGGGAGGGATGGCTCTTCCTCTGGAGTTGTCTGCATATCTAAATGACCTTAGACAATCAACTCTGACTAGATATCCAACCTTCAGGTAATAGAAATACCTTTCTAGGGCATGGTGATGAATGGAGGATAAATAATGCAGATGAGTGGATCATAAATCACTTACCCCTTGAGAACCCAAGGTCTATCAGCTCTTTCCACCAAGGGTTTTGGGGCATTTTATTTTTTTTCTCAATAGACACTTATTATTGTACCCTTCTCCTGTAAGTATCTGAATAAAGTACATAATTTACTGATATTATAATCTAATGGAGCTATTCCTGTGCTAAATAGGTGGGGGCTTGTATTTTGGAGCTACAGGCTTTGTAGAGAAGTCCCATGGACGGTTCATTGTATGTGTCATTGCACAAACCCTGAATGAAGTTTCTCAGTGTGTGATGAGTTCACAGCATATCTGTCCCCATCTTAGCAACCAGGGCTGTGAGGATGTTGAAAATGCTGAGTGGAGTGCTGGAGCCCAGCAGTGGGAGGGTTTTTTTGGAGCACAAGTGACACGGCAATTCAGGATTTATGTTACAGAAAGGGCTGTGGTTGCACCTGGCTCCTGCAATGAAATGCTGACCATTTTCAGAAACACTGTAACTAACTGTATTAAGCCTGGAAGATTTAACTGGAAGATTTGTCCAGCTGGCTGCTAACTGATAGAGCAGAGAATTTATATTCCAATCTTTGATTGCTGATCAGGTTTTTGTATTCCAATCTTTGCTGATCAGGCTCAGATGGCAACCTGCTCAACTAGGTTAGCAGTAAGGCACTTCTAGGAGTGAAGGAATTTAAACTAGTAAGTATAAAGAAAAAAATTCCCAAAGAGTCAAAGCCAGTGGTTTGGTTTTTGGGTTTTTTGTTTTGGTTTTATTTTCCAGTTTAATTTTGGATGTAGGTCCTTATGTCCTCCCTAAATCCTTGGATGTATTTTTTCAGAAATGGTCATTGGCCAGTAAAGCATTTTGTCCTGACAGTTGTATTAAAAATGGTATTAAATATGTATCAGATTTGGGATCTGAAACTCACTTGTATGAGTTTCTCCTCTTAGCTGAGAGCACTGAACTGAGATGCACCATGTCTCCAACCAGAGTATTTCCCAGCAAGATGAAATAATCATGACATTGAGCCAGAACTGAGACTGTATGAGATTGGGGCCTGATGTCCTACTTTTGTCTGCCAAGCAGAACCTTTTCCTTTTACAGCCCTTGTAATGCAGGTGGATAAAAGGCCCTTTTTTATAGTAACTGTTGTCACAGACATGGGGGAAATACTGATGAGGCCCAAAGCTACAGTGCTAGGACTCTAGCACTGGTGTGCATCATGCAGCCAGACTGCATTATTTGTCAGGATTGTGTTTCTGGGAAGTGCAACTATTAGTGGTATGGTGGACAGAAAAGTAATTTTATCAAAAGATTTAGTGTTACAGAGAAGAATGCATGTAGGGACTAAGAAGAACACGCAATGTAAATGAGAAGGGCAGTATATACATTTTGGAGGATAGAAAGGCAGGAATAGGACCATTAACAAGAGGAGAAGCTGTCTTCAGATAGCCAGTGTGAAAGACCTTGATGGCTTCATCTGAGACTGAAGCACCAATACAAATCTTTTAGTGTGGTGTCTCTTGAGACCTCTTTTTGAAAACTTACATTTTCTTTGCATCATCATGCATGAGATACATTAGGCTATAATGAATAGGCAGGATGTTGGCACACTGTGATGACAGTGGCCAGCAGGGCTAGTCATTAAGTGACTGGTGGTGGATCTCCAAAACAAGGGATAGTAAAGTGGCAGAGAAGTGGGCAATACTGCCCTGCAATTACATTATATAGAAGAAAGAAGATGTTCATCTGATGAGTATAATGACTCAGAGAAATGAAAACCCACGAAAGGTTTGTCTGCACTAACCATGCCAGTTATTTCTTCCTTGCTTTCAGAGCACAATAGCAGCATATTTAATTTGTGGTTGCGTGCAAACAGTAAGCATGCTTTGCAGTTTGTGCCAGTAGAGCCCCTGAGAAGCCAAATCTCCACAATGAATATCTGTGTCTGTGTGTGTGTGTTTGTATTCTTCAAGAGAGTAATGATCCCCATCAATTGCTGTAGGCAGGCTTGTGGGAAGGGATCTGTAGGCAATGGGGGGATTAGCTTGCTGGCATCTCCTCACCTTGACTATAGAATTTAGCCTGGAACAAATTTTTGGGTGTAATCTGTTTTAAAAGACAAAAGACAGATGCTTTATTTATATCAAGAAATTTTGTACTTAAACTACGCTTCGAAGTGAAATGCGCCCTCGAGGAATCTCTCTAGTGATGTCAAATGCTCACATGCATTGCTTCTACAGAGGTGGTGAAAAAGGAGTAGAGAAAGCCAAAGCAAGAGGAAGCCTTCCCCCTCACACCACTGTAATTACTGCACAGAAAGCATTACATTTTTGTCTGTTCTCCCTAAAGCACTACTTCATGGCACTCTTCATATGAGCAGTGAATTTCCATAAGTGAGTGGTGACCTACATTCAAGGCAGAAGCCTTGCTGCTTGCTTTCGGGAGTGTGCCCTGGCTGCCTTCCAGATCAAGCTTGAGATTCTCAGCATTTCATTTCCTGGCTCATCCCTGTCGGGTTTTCTGGGGACTGGGTTCACTGCAGAACATCTGCACAGAAAGGTCACTGCAAAAAGAAGGGTTGGAATGAATTTTTGTGGTAGCCTTAAACATTACTCTGACAGAAGTTGTAAAAATATATCCTATCATGAACACAAATCAATAGGCAGTTAAGAAAGCAGCAGCCTGGTTAAAATCTGGGCTTGTAGAAATCAAGACTGTGATTCAGTCATAAAGTATTTTTTTCAAACTTTGTCAAAGTCATATCATTAAATGAGTTCCTGAATTAAAAGTTTAGGCTTTGCCACTGATGCTTTGTCCTGCTGTGTACCTTGTCACTGACAGGAGAAGCTACCAGCCTGTGAAGAGGCGTAAGAGTATTCAATAGCATAACAAAAGTGCTATCACAAAACTTTTGTGTGGACAAGACTGTTGTAAACTGAGTGCATGATTAATTTTTTAATGTATTACACCAGCAAACTGGCTGTGAACTTCCTATTCCTGGTTTGGGTTTTATTTGGCAAGTAAAGCCATTGTTTGAAGGGCTGCAGAGAGCTGTGGTAGAAGCATATGAATCACTGACATCTTTCAAAAGCAAGCTCTGCTCGAAGTGTGGCTGTCCCAGTGGTGAGGTGGCATGGAGACCAGACAGACTAAAACCAACGCAGAAATTAAATTTGTTGAATCTGCTTAGAGATAACCACTGCTGGAGAAATTCAGGCCAGCTGTTCCTTTGGATTCACACAGTATAACTAGACAAATACTTCAGAATAAGCAGCACTGGCCTCACTAACATCCTCTACAGCTATGAGAGTAATTGAGTATTAGAATGTGTTGCTTGGGCTCCAGAAGAGAATTCACTCTTCCAAGTTATCTCTCACTAATGTGAAAATGTGCAAGGGCTAAGGGAGCACATTCCTGTCTGCTCCAGCCTATCGCACTACACCACCACATGAATTGAAAGGTGAACAAATAAAAAAAAAAAAAATTAAAAAAATTAAGTCAAACTATCCACACAGAAAATCTCTCCAAACCTACAGCCCCAATACTGAAAATTCTAAAAATCCTGAAAATCTGACAAACCAAGGGGAACTCTTCTTGGCTAGTGAACAAATAGGGAAAATATGGGAATGAGTCATTAGGGTCAGGGCTAGTTCAGACTTCAGATCAACTGGAGTTTGTTTCAGGCAACTGACTTTTCCTGGGACACAGACAGAGGAAAGGCTGACAAGGCAGAATGCAAATAACAAATGACCATGACTCCACAAGGATCCTCTTTCCCAGTAAGCTGGCTAATTGCTGGGAGGCTACTGACTGTGTGGAAGGGCTACGCTATGGTTTTTCTGTTCCTTTACTTCAGCCAACTGCGGTAACCATATCTGAATCTACTTTGGCATAAGAATGGATCAGGAGTGATAACAGCAGTGATAGAAAGCTTTGAGATTTTGCATGTTTTGACCCCGGGCTATTTCTCTTAGCCGGGAGGGATTTCCCACCTTATTTTGCAGTAACTTTGCTTTCCAGAGTGCCTCATTTAGTATGGCTCTGCCTGACCAAAGGGAGTAGAGCAGGACTGTTTCTGTGGCAGCTGGCACAGCAGTGTCCTTAGCTGCAGTCATGAGAGGGACCTCTGCTCTGGGCTTGGGCCAGGGAATGGTATAGGGCCTGAGGGCATTATGGCTGAGAAATGCTGACCCAGTGTGACTGGGGCTGGTACTCGCTGTCCCTTGGAAACATCCCCTCTTTCACTTCCATTTCTGCTTTTGTGCCTGCAGTGCACCACTGTGTTTTACTTATTTCTCTGTCTTGTGCTGTCTGCTTCTCATTTTCTTTCTTCTCCCTCATCTCTTTCCTCCGCTTGTTCTCTGCTCTCATTCTTGTTCAGTGTGTGTTTCCCCTCTGGTCTTCTTCAAAAACTGCTGCTACCACCCTCCATGATCAACACTCAGTGATCCTCACCGTTCTGGAACACTGAACAATGTTAGGAGCTCAACCACTGCAACGAACCTGGTGGATGAACTTAACCCTGTATATTTTTCTGGTTGCTGTGCTACAGAAAAGGCTGTTCTGTGCATGAAGATCTAAGGCTTGTCAGCTATGCTTTACCTGGAGGAACGTAGCA
Source organism: Pomatostomus ruficeps (assembly GCA_013400735.1). Taxonomy (NCBI): domain Eukaryota; kingdom Metazoa; phylum Chordata; class Aves; order Passeriformes; family Timaliidae; genus Pomatostomus; species Pomatostomus ruficeps. The sequence goes on along the minus strand of VYZT01018054.1, from coordinate 240,089 downwards.
GCCAAACCTACGCTATACTAGCACTAGCTTCTAGGTCCAATACTAACACAAGCTGCTACGTCCAAAGCTGATACTGTGCTGAACCAGGATTTTAATGTGCAAAAATAAACAAAACTGCAGAACTACATTGTTCAGTGAAGAATTCAGTGTTCTCATTTTTCATGAAAAAGCATGGGAAACTGAAAAACAACACTCTGCCACCAGGCACAGCATGAAGAAAGATAAAGAAAAATGAAAAATACTGGGCTACTTTCTTTACCTAATTGCCTGGGGAAATCACCTAAAGCAAATTTGGATGCTAAAAATGTTTGTAAGGATGAAAATATCAAGCAATTTTCAGTTGAAGATACCAATATGCTGAAACTTTACTATTTCCTCAGTGCTTAAAAGTGAGTCTGCTGAGGTTCCATCTCTCCTTTTGGTAATGTGAGAGTAAAAGCTTTTCTGAAAAAACAATATGTACTTGTGACATCTCTCACCACTCAAGAAATGCTTTTCTTTCTAAAGCAAAGAGATCTTTTACTGATTGCTTTAAATTCAGAAGTCATGCATTGGTATCATCAGTCCACACCTTGCCATAATTAAACCCTCTGTTTCCTTCCTATCCAGCCTGCTGGACTGAAACACAACTCTAACATTGGTATCCCTTCATCACACTTGTATAAACTGCAAAGAAACCCACTAAACTGAGAGTAGGCATTACATATCGTTAATAAATATAGACCCCCACTAAGACATCAATTGATGTCAGGGGAAGAGGCAGCTGCTGGTATCAGGTGAGAGTGCAGAGAGCTCCTGCCAGTAGCAGGGATGCATGGCACAGTGGGCTAGAGCACCAGGCTGAGCCTGAGTTAGCCTCACTTTGAAAAAGCTGGTGATGGAAGGAGTTTAAAATGTTATATTTAATACAGACTTGACTGTAACTTGCGAGCATTGTGAATTTTTATCCCATTAGTTAATCAGTTTAAATAGATTGTACAATCGGAAGGAAACAAAGAGGCAGGCGTGGGCAAGACTGCATGGTGCAAATCCATATTACTTTTGAAATGGGGATTCACTCTTCCTCATTTTCTCCCCTCCCCTTTGCCAGCACTCTGACTGCAGGGTGCTAAGATAACCCCTTTGTTTGGTATGGTGAGTATTTTACTTGTTCCATCCTGTAGGGAAGCAAGGCACCCAGATGCAGAGACACCACTATTCTCAGCAGTGGCATGTGTGCACCAAGTCTGCTGGCCTACAAAACTCTACCCATGTGAAAAATGACAATCTTGTTCTGAACAGTCTCTTCTTGGGTCCACAGGGGATATATTACAGACAGAATTAGTAAGTACTTCTTAGTTTTTGTGCATTCTCAATAACACAATAACTACTCTGTTTAAGGAGTTTGGAGGTCTAGGCTTGTTCAAAAAACCAAATGGAACAGTATCGTTTCTGCCGCTTTCTTGCCTATTCCTTTATGCAACTCAGTAACCTGGCTTAAGTACTGTGATAATGATTTAACTGCCTACACCACTACCTGACAATGCTGCTTTAAAAAACCACATCCTTCTTGGGTTTCCTGGATGTAAGTCTGAGTAGCCTAAGTCATGGCCTCAGAAAAAGAAAGGGAAGGTTGTTTTTTCTTTTAAAAAGATGTATTGTGTTAGGAGCTGGACAATTCTCGGGGACTCACGCGGTCAAGGATATGTGAAAGCAGCAGTGCAGGATCTTGCCACTAACACTGTTTGCTTGGATCCTGCTTCTCAGGCAGGACTGCAATTTTGTGTGTGTCTGACTGACATGTACATCTGACATGCAAAGCCAGAATTTGTGCATGCACATCCCCGTTGCATGAGAAAATGTAAAATTTGCTGAGACATAAGATTTTTACCACATGCAACAATTGAATTTCTGCACTATGACAAAGGTACGTTTACATATGACTTTCCTTAGTGCTTTGCAGACTAGAAAGATAAAACAATACTATCAAGAGTGGTCTGGAAGATTTCAGAGCAAGAAATTTGGTTCCCAAGGATTTAAGAATCACTATTGTACACAAGAAGATGACAAATGTGTGTGGGTGGGAAGGAAGGTCAGCCTGTTCCTTATGCAAAAATCATGATCAGTAAGAGCCGAGTGATGGCTGGGGTGTGAGAAGGGGGTTATGTTGCAAAGAACTGGGATAAGTGAGACAGCAATAGCTGCAGTGATTATAAATGAGTTCAGATCTTAATCATCATTGTATACCACAAGGGCTGGGGATGAAAGAGGCTGTTTATCTCTTGTTGCTTCTCCCTCCCAAACTGTCACCAGCTGCCCTACCCTTCTGCTTTAGGGGCACACTCCCTGCAGCCTCTTCTGCCCTTATCAGATTTCACCATGGACTGCTTTCTTCCTGGCATACCATTTTTTCTGCATCCCACTACTTGCACCCTAGTGTGACTACACAGGCACATGCTGTACATCTGCACTGCCAGAGCCTCAACTGGTCTATGCCAGGCCCCCCAGATCCCCCACACCTCCCCTCAGATTTTGAGTGCATTCACTATGGAGTACACTGCTCTCTAGCAGCAGGCTTTGGCAGCTCTTTAAATGCACCTTTAAAAATATCCTTTGCTGCATTGCCTACAAAAATCTGAACTACAACAAGGAAGTGATACCTTCAGCTTGCAGTACTGCATGGTGTTTCCTCCTTTGCTCTCTTACTTGGTCATCCATGTCCATCTTCTTCACACCTGCTACTTAATCGGACCAGGAAAAGCCTTTAATAAGCCCTCTAGTTGGAGCCATGCATAGCAGAAACCATGAATGAATTTGCTGGACACGACATCCATTAAACCTGTAATAAGCAGAAATATAAAATCCAATGTCAAGAAATATTTGGGCTGGTTTGTCTTGATTGATCTGTTGCAATCAGAAGTGTCTCAGCTGTTCTGGCTCTTCACAGTTGACTCAGAACCTGTTGCCAGAGTGCTCAGGTCCCCTTTGCACTGGTAAAAATGTAAAGCATGTAAGTACGACCCATATTACAGGTTACCATTTATTCAGGAATCAGTGAATACACTCCTCAGATTTCTCTTGTGATAATCAAATAATGAGAGATCACAGATTAGGAAAGCATTCAGGGGAAAGAGTTTAGACTCTTGGCCCAGATTGCCTGTTTCCTTCCCAGTCTGTAAGTTGTTTTCTTCCCTTTGCAGAAACAGTTTCTGTTCTGTGTCATGCAGCTACACGTCTTCCTGAGGTGTGATCTATGCATGTTCAAAACCTCCTGGTGACAGTAAGCAGAAAGAAACCTCAAGAGAGCCTGTTCTTGTCAGCCAGCTGGACATCATCATGCAGGTACTGTGGGTGTAAAGCCTGGTGCTTGCAAAGGATTTGCAAAATCTCCCCTTCTGGAAGCAGTGTGTCATGTTTGCAAATGAGAAGTCCTCCTCTCCCCTCTTCTCATCTATTATCAGTAATCTCTGGTGTGAACAAAGCAAAAGAAACCCCAGAGAATAAAAAGCACTGAAAATGCTGCTTTAGACCACAGAAGTATTTTGCAGTTCCTGACTGTCAAGTTCACAGTCAGGACACAATCTGTATTTGTGGCCAGCCCTCATCACTTCCTCAGCAGCTCCCCAGACACTTCTGGGCATGTTGGGGCACGCGGGGGACAAGCCCATGCCATGCAGGGCTCTGCAGAGGTGCTCAGGAGGCACAAGGAGCAGGCTGGATGGTTAGCACCTACATGCTCCTGCACTGGAGATCCTGGGTGGACTTTCCCAGGGGTTTAGACAAGGAAGGGGCTGGGGACCACAGGTGATGGGAGGAGAAGGAGGTGCTGAGACCTGGAGGCAGAGCAGGCAATTGCCCTCAAAAGATAGAAGCAGTGATGCCAGTGAGTGGAGCTTGCTGAAGGATGTCTTATCTGCTGTTTCAGGAACTGATTGTGATTTCAACAGCAGTTTTGACCAAAGCTGATAAGTTACTTCCAGCATAGCCCTGGCTTTTGGCTCTGCAGCTAACTCAGCTAATGCCTGTATAGAGCAGATATGACACAAAGACACAATGGCACAGAGCAGACAATCCCATAAAGAGGGTGCCACAAGTGCTGGAATGGGAAACCAGAGCTCCTTTTCCTTGTCTTTAGGCACATTGGCCTCAGTGTAACTCAGTTAATACATGGAACTGCATGGAGCTGATGCACTTGGACCCTTGTATCCCTGCACAAAGCTTTCCTGGAGGACCACTATGCTGTGGGTGGGAGACACAGAGGGGAAAGATACCAGGAAAAACAAGAAGTTTAGGGTTGTCCAAACAGTACAAGGCAACATGGAAACTAAGTTCCCAGACCACCTCCCATTAGCTTTCTCCAGCCTGCTTGAGGAAAGCAGTAATACTCCTGCAAGAAGCAGTGACAGATATGCTGTTCTCTACTGGAACTGGAGATGACTGCAAATCTACAATGACCTTGTTTACGGTCCTTTTCAAAGCGTTTCTTTCTGGATCCTCTTGTCAGCCATTTAAATGACCACTCCCTGGGTTGATTTAGTGAGGTCTTCAGCCAGTCCTCCTGGGAATAAAGCAGACTTAACAGTGTTTTGCATGCAAACCAATATCCCTTCTTCTACCATCATCACCCCAGGATTACTTTACAGCCAGCCAAAGACAAAAGCCTGTGACAAAAGTGATGACAGCAGTTTTCCAGGCTAACATATCCCAGGGGCTCCTCAGCTGGGTGCCAGCTTGCCTGTGGAGCAGGGAGTGAAAGGGCTTTCTCCCATACGGTAACACAGAGCCTGGGGCACCCCAGAGGATGTTTCTGCTGCAGAAACACAGAGTGGCGCTGGGGGTTGCAGTGGCTACAATGCTGGGAGGGCAGTGGTCCTGCTGACTACTCCTTTCTTCAGGAGCAATCAGTCAGCACCACCAAGTATGTGTGTGCCCAACCCTGCATGCACTGCCAAGGATCCGTTCGAGAAATTTATCTGACAACATCACTGCAGCTGTGAGTCTGCCACACTTCTGTGTAGAGAGCCCTCTTGCTAAGTACCACTAGGAGAGTAATTTACTTGCTGCTGATATGCCAAAAAACATCATTGTGCTGTGGTCCCTGCAAATTCCTCCTCAGCATTTTCTTTCTGCTTTGCTCTCAGATAATATTTTCCCAGCGCAAGAGATCTTGCTTCACTCCCTCTATTCCACAGAAATAAAACATAAACAAAAGCATGATATAAACATGTGGGTCTCCTGTGTAAAGCTCCATTAACCAATGCTCCTGCAGGGTTGGATGAATCACCCTGAGCAGGGCCGTTTCTAAGCACACACCATATGAGCTTTAGAGCAAAATAGGAAATACCTGTGCTTCAGTCTTGTAACAGTCGTGCTTGAATCAAAGCAGATGATTCATAGCCAGGGTCAGGTTCACAAGAAAGGGCGAGGTTGCCAGAAAACCAAAATGATAAAGTTTCCTGTTTTTAGAGGTAGATTTCAACAATGATTATTGCTGCCTCAGAGAAGGAAATGGATGCCTGTTAGCTGAAAAGTACCTCACTATATCTCCTTGCATGTGTGTGCCAAAAAGTCACAAACAACAAGTGAATTGTGCTGGAAACAAACAGAGGCTTCCTTTTGGAGTTTTCATCTACAGTAAAATTACTACACACTTGGAAAATTAAGACTACTCTGCTTTTTGCTGTTATGCAAACTTTAGGCTTTCTCCTAGGCAACACAGAGTGCCCTTAAGAACTAGAAGTGCTCAATGTCTTACGACTTTATTTTCCTTATATACACAATGATTAAAACAAAAGACAGCTCTTAATTTCAGGAAAAAAAGCACCACCATGCAATAAATCTTGTGCTACACCATAATAACACTCCTCTTCAGACAGACACAAGTGAGCATAAGAGCTGTCTACATTTGGTACTACTTACTATAAGAAGGTATTCTTTTATTTCCAAATATATGGGAAAGTTGGCTGCACATCACAGAGCTGCTGATCATGATATATACAGGAAGTGAAACCTAATTTTTTTCTTCTTAAGAGACACTTCACCAAAAGTATGACGTGCTTTCTGTGTCATAGAAGCATATAATCATGGAATGCTCTGGGCTAGAAGGGACCATAAATTTCATTTAGTTGCAATCCCCCTGCCAGGAGCAGGGATGCCGCTCATGAGACCAAGTTGCTCAAAGCTCCATCCAACCTGGCCTGGAACATTTCCTGAAATAAGTACCTACTGATTGAATTCATGAATGTCATTAGGTGCTTTTGTGATACAGGTGGCAGATTTCATGTTTGCTGTGAATCACATTAAGTCATTCCACCAGAAGGGTCTGAATCACCTCTTTGCCACAAAGGCTCACCTTGTCAGAGCAGAGAGGAGTAAGGCAGGAAGAGGCAAAGTGCTGAGTGTCTTCCTGCTTATACATCCCAGAAACTATTGTGCTTTACTCCAAATGGAAAGGCACAAAAGCAAGCTTGCCTATCATCAGCTCCTCTTCTCCCTGGCTGTGATGAACATATGGTTTGATTCAGCACCCAAGGAGCACTGGAGATGGGGCCTTTCCCACAGCCAGGCTGTCATGCAAAGTCCAGGCTCGTCATTCCTGGGGACTTCATCTGCACTACGTGTTTCAATGTGAAGGATAGTTATAAAACTGAGTGGACACCTGTTTTTGGAATAAAGTTGGGTTTCATTCAGTCTGTCCTGGTTCTGACCAGAGCAGGGTAACTATTCATAATGAATTAGAACAGTTATAATAAAATCATCTTGTTTCAAAATGAGACACTCGCCATGGGACGTGCCACCAGAAGCTGTAGAAGTATTTCTTCAGTCAGTGTCTCCCTATACGAAGAGCACTTCCTGTTTGTATCTTCAAGACTCAGGGTCACTGGAATACTCCATCAAGTGGAGTATTCCAGTGACCCTGATGGTGCTTTGATGGAGCACATCCAGTGCTCCATCAAAGCACCATCAAGTGTCCCCCCAGCTGCAGCAGAGCACACACCCTCATAGGGACATAGCACTACAGAAACAGATCCATAAGACAAACTGATGAACTGCTGCTGAATGATGAGGCTTAGATAAACACATTGAAGCAGAAGCATGCAGACTTTCATTGCAATGCTTTGATACAGACTCTAAAATATTCAGATGCAAAGGGGATCCTGCCTGGGTACATTAGCTCCTTGACAAAGCAAGGACTTGACTGCTTTTGTTTTGAATCACTCTGAACAATGCAGTAGCACAGAATTCATGTAGGTAAAAAACACTGAGTCAGCCTGCTTGGTTTAATAATTTCTCAGGCTCTGCAGGTAAGCTCCATTAATATCTCTGTGGATTTTGAGGGAGATAAGATTTTATGTGCCAGGTGTTGTAGAGGATTTAGTGATTCTCTTGATTTCAACAGTGATACAGAAGGTGGTATGAACAGTTGTTTATTGAGTCCTTCCTACTTGTCTCTGGTTTTGGATGCTGAATATAAATTCAGTGTCAACTTGAATCTATTTTTTTCAGAGTATTTGTTGTACAAGTAAGTAGGTAATTGGATACAAAGAAGGTACAAAGAAAGTAATTTGCAGAGATTTGATGTTTTACAAACAAGAGTACTTACAAAATGGTGTGTGAATTCAGGCTCATAGTTCGTCTTCTGGAGTCAGTTCTGGTGAATTCAGGCTCATAGTTCATCTTCTGGAGTCAGTTCTGAAATTCAGTTTTGGAGCCAGGTGCACTTTCAGATCATTTGCTAGGTTTAGCACATGGGAAATATAACAATAAATCCCAAAAGGTTTTTTTCAGGTTTACTTGCTTTTTGAAAAATGTCTTCAAATTGGGAGAACTCAGATCGGCTTATGAAAAGTTTCTCTGCATTTAGAACCTATTCCAAATAAAAGCTTGTGTAAAAAGAAAAGCATGGCTGGAATATTTGCGGCTATTGGAGAAGTTCTGGGATTATGAAGTGGACTATTTCAAGGCCATGTGTTTTATGTTGGAGATGGACGTGGAGCCAGATGCCCTTAGGACTATGGGAACTATTAAGGTAGTTTAAAGCAACCTTTGCCTGTTCAAATCCCACAAGGAATGCAGCAACTATTTATGAGCATGCTTATAGTGCTAAGTAAAAGTGAAGCAGGGAGGACACACAAAACTGCACCCTCATCACTTGCTGTCCCATTGCTAACTCACCTCCTAACCCTGATCTGAGCTGTTCCAACAAAACAAATTTCTTCTGGACTGGAACATGAGACTTGGCTTGATGGTGAGAGACAAGTTCCTGGACTTCCTTTATGCAGTCATAAAGACACAGCATCCCAACCAACTTGCAAGACTCATCCAGTCCCATGTAACCTAAGCCTATTTAAACAAAGAAACAAAAAAAGATTCATTTAGAACACTTAAAACTAACAGTAGAACTGTAGTTCCATGACACATGGAGCTGGTCGCTTTAGCTGAGTACCATCCAGTTGGGCCATGGTGCAGAGAACTGATCTGGTAGACACACCAGATTACTTTGAAGAAGATGACCCTATAAGGACTGGACGGCTTTGATATATTTGCTCCAACCTCAACGATTTTGTGATTTAAATGTCTGTGAAAATCTCTTTGTCCCAGAAAACTTTATGCCTCATGGTATATGCTTGTCCATGCTACTCTAATTCTGCCCTGACCATTTCTTTCTCACAGATGGAATAGCATGAACACAGAACCAAAATAATGAGGTAAACACCTTGCTGGGAACCATGCCTTATTGAAGAGAAGTGCCATTTTATGCCCAGACTATGTCCAAATCACACCTGACTGCTGATATATTTCTGATATTGTTCACCACAGGATCATGTTCAACAGTCAAATGGGAGCTATAACTTTTCCTGGGAAAGTCAGTCAAGGCCCCAAAACAAAACAGCCAGCCTGCTTATTTTTATAAAATACCTTTGCTTTTCAGGTATGAGCCAGTAAACTGGATTTTTTGCTGTGCTCAGCACTGAATTTAACTAAAACTGACAGTCTTCCCATCACTGCCACTTTCTGGTGACTGGAGTTCAATAACCTATAGCTGTGTTATGGTGAGGTGGACTGAAGGCTGGTATTTTCAAGACATAAGATTGTTTCTTCTAAACTTGTGGCCACAAATAGACACATGCACATACCAGGAGGCCAAACTTCACTGAAGAGAGAAAAACACCAAAAGACATTCATATAATCATCAGTCTGTCTAAGTTTTTAAGAGATCATGACCCTTGTTTAGAAAAAGAAAAGAAGCGATTCTGCAGGCCAAGCACGTATCGAAATACACACCTGAAACTCAAGAAGTTTGGGGTGGGAGTAGAGCAAATTTGCTTCACAAAGAATCCTGGAAACCCTTGGGACAAGGTGAAGTGAGATTACATTTCTTAATAGTCTTCCTTAATAAAACTGAAGGGAGACATTTTTACGCTGCAATATAAACACTTCAGAAAAAAAACAACATAGGGATAAACCGTGCATTGCAGGTTGGGGCTAAAACTTGCTTAAACTTTGGGATTCACTTCACCTGGGATTTCCTAAAGATCCTGAACAGTAATAATGCCAATGTATTTCTGATCATGTGTATCAGCTTGCTAAGACTGTGTTTCCATGAATTACTGCTTTGAAACCACCAGCAAAATTTGTAGTTACTGCTTGGTTGTGACCCGCTTGCTGGTTCTCTAGAATTAGAATAACTCCCAGGTGACCCAGCACAAGCATAAAAAATGTCAGGAGAAAATATTACTCTGGGATTTTGGAACAGTTATACTGAAGGCAGTTGCACACCAACAATATAAATTGTATTTAGCACCAGCTAGCTGGAACGAGCTTAGTTTACCATGCACACTGAGTTGTGAGAAGAATGGCAGGCCATTAACATTCACTATATCCCTTCTTTTTGTACTCTGAGTTATTTTGTCATGAGATTCTTATGTAGTTTTACATATAACAGTTGTTTTGTGGGTTTGTTGGTCAGTTTGGCTTACACGTAAACAATCTTTTACAAAAGCTACTTTTCTCCCCTGGCTGGCTATTTAAGCTCACAGTTTGGTTGTACTTTTGAGTAACTCTTACCTCAGGATATTAAACATTTTATAGGAAGAACATGCAGAGATTTCTCAGTCATTATGAAGAGTGTGTTATGTGTATGTTGGGGTTTGGGATACTTTTTCTTTTTTTGTTTGTTTGTCTCCCTGTCTTAGGAATTTTTCCCCATTCTTGTTGCTGGGAAGTGATAATGGGTGGGTGAATAAGAAGAACAAAGAGTTGGCTCTGAGATGGGTGCGGCTAGCTAGCCATTATCTAAGATTTCCTGGCATCTGAGATTTCCACTCAGAGTGGGGCGGAGATACTGGGGGAATGGGACTAGTTCAAAGGGGCTAAGCACAGCTGGAGAACACTTCTTCACTTCTGGACATCCAGAGGAGAGGGAGAGACGCTGGTGGAGCTCCAGGAAGAATCTTCCTCCACCATGTGCTTCTGTCTTCAGCTGCGTGTTTCTACCAACTCTCCACCATCCGCTCCAGTGTCTCGAGGGAAGGAAACTCGGGATCCCTGAGCCCCCCTTTCCCCTCTCAGGGGAGTCATCGCACCCTCCCTGCGCACTGGGAGCACCAGTGCCCCTGCCAGCTGTGACTGTGACTGCACCAAAGAGGAATTGCCAACAGAGCGGGAAGAGACTGTCCGTGAGTTTGTCTGTTCTTATTTGTTGTTGTTACCATTGTTGTTTTTGTCTGTCCCATTATATATATATATATATATTAGTAAAGGACTGTTATTCCTCTTTTTCTCATACCATTGCCTGAAAGCCCCTTGATTTCAAAAATTTACCAGTTTGGAGGGAAGGGGGTTGCATTTTCCTATTCTAAAGGAGGCTTCTGCCTTCTTTAGCAAATACCTGTCTTTGAAACCAAGACAGTGTACGATGTAGCCCAGACTCAACAGCAGGGATGGTTACAACTTCAGCTAGGAAGAAAATAACTTAGACTTCTAATAAATGGGAGTGAAATGACCACCTAGCTAGCCCCAGCTATTTTTGATCTAAGCAACAAACAACCAACCAACCCCCTAAGCCCCCCAAAAACTCCAAACAAACAAAAACCCCCAACCTTAAGTAAAGGAAGAAGAAGGATGTCTGAGGAGGTCTCCACTAGGATTCCTGATGGACTGTTCTTATGTGGGCAAAACTGTACCTGGGTATGTTTGAAAAGCAAGGCCAAAATTAAGAGGAGCCCCTTGCAAAGGACAACCTGAAATCCCAGAAGGGAACTGCCTTCATTTGTGATAGATGACAAGCTAAGTTTAGAATTAGGAAGTTTACTTGAGAAGCAAGTAAATAAAGGATTCCTCCAAGTCATTAGTTAATTTGGATTAGGGAGCAAAATGCTTTAAATTCCTGTCATAGACACCAGCTACAAGCACCCACTAGGAGAAATTCAGCAAATTTTCTTGTTCCAAGAAGCAGTGCCACTGCACAAAACACAGTCTTTGGACTATGAATTAAGTATAGGTTATTTATTTGACATATGGCAAACAGAACATCATTTATGATCTTAAAGTGCCCAGCAATAGATTCTTATACAAAATTCCTGCAAATCCTGAAGTTACTAGAGCTGTATAATTTTTTACCCTGCAAGGAATTAGTGGTAGTGGGAATTGATTTTCAAGTAATGAGAATTTGGGGTTTCTCCTTAGTTTTGATTTTGTTATGGACATTTATCTTTTTAAAAATACTTTGTGTTCAGATTATTTTGCAGCAAAACCAAAACTCCCAAGCACCAACCAGGCCCTGAACTGAAGGGCAGTTTGATTTCTCTTCTGCTTTTTATCAGCCACTGGGATTGCTTTTACTTTTTAAGAGGCAAAGTTGAGCAACTATTGCAGGGTATTCATTCCCAGCAAGCAACCTGCTTTTAAAATTCAAGCAAACATGAGTCTCCCCCAGTGTCTGTGAATTCCAGACATCCAGGTGGGTGCTGCTGATAATGAAAAGGAACCGACAGCTATGTCCCAGCTGTCCCAACACAGAGTTAACTTCTCTGTTTCATAAAAAGAAAACCAGCCCCAAGTCTTGCCAGTATCCCAAGGTGGAGCAAGTTGATTGGACATTAGAAATGGGATCTGGCATGGGTGAAAGTAGAATAGTAAGTGGTAAAGTAAGAGAACTTGCACTTTTATGAGTGAAAAAAAGCAATAAGCTTTTCAATGTTGAGTGAAGTATGAAGCAATTCATCAATTTCACATGCAATATTATTTCCTTTCCACTTGCATCCCTGCCTGCTGTACTCTTCTGAACCAAAATACCAACACTGGGGCTGGATGCACCACAGGGTGTGATGAGAGGATGATTTCTGTGGACACAGAGCGATACCTCTCCAGTAGCACCAGGCTCCAGCAGCAATGTGTATCCATGGGTGTCACTGAGCATGGACAAATGTGGTTCTTTGTTCCATCAGCTGCTCTGCATGTGACAGGGGCCTGTTTCGGAAACAGGAGTTCCTTGTTTATGCTGCCCCGAGGATGAATGAATATATACTCACTTAGTAAGATATCCTTACGCTGAAAGTCCAGCTTTTCAGCCATGAGGAGTTAAAATTGACATGGCCTTTCCAAAAGAGTTAGCAATTCTGGGGTTGTGTGCTTGTCCCCTCCCTCCAGTTTTAGTGATGTCCCTCAGTGCTTTCCATTTCCCTCTGCATGGAAACAGCAGTGGTTTGGTACGGTGTGTGGTGCTGTTTGCTTTTCTCCTTCCCAACTGATTGCTGCTCTTAAGGCACACAGTGCAAACCTGCTAATCATAACCTTCCTGCACCAGCTGTCCTTATGAGCCAAGAGGTTACTGCCGAGGCTGCAGCAACCCTCAAAGATATTTGCAGCCTCAGTTTGCTGTGTTGAATGATTTTTCTATGTGAGTTAAGCTTCTAAAAAGACCCTTTTTTTGCATTTTCTCTCTCTCTAGTCTGTGACCCCAGCAGAGACATTTTTGCATGGCCTGATTGTTTCAGTTTCCTAATAATTATTTGGTAATTACCTGTTGACTGTGAATGTTTGCTAACAATTAACACGGTGGTAACTAAGAGAACACTTCCTCCCTGTAAGAAGAATGTAAGATATCTATAGTAACCATGGAATAACATCTAGAATATAGAAACTTTTTGAATGAAATACTAATGCAAGTTAAGCGTGGTTTTAATGATCTGCACATGGCTTTTTAAGAAGCAATTCAGTATACCTGCAATCAGATAAAAATTTTTTAGACCAAACTCTGAAATTTTCCATGTCCAATTTGCTAAATGTTGTCTTTCCTTGACAAATGACATTGTTTCCAGTAGTCTCTACTGCTTTAATGTTATTCTACTTTGATACCTGCCATTAGCATGTCCAGATGAATTAAAGCAAATCAATCCAATGGCATAGTATATCCGATGGCATAGTATATCCAATGGCAGAGGGAACAGGTGACACTATGGGATGTTTCCATGGAAAAAAACACACCACTGACAGGCAGAGGAATCTGGGGAAAACTGGCCAGGAGCCAGGGAACATAGTTATATGGCCAGCTCTCCTTCCAACAGAAGCTGATGGCTGCACCATAACACAGGATTAGTTAATGTGAGCTGCTCCTGTGAGGTGTGTAGTACAAGGAGCAGTCTTGTCTGCTGGAGCACAGAGGGAGAATGGAGGTACAGTGGGCATTTAGAGCAGGAGATCCACCCTCTGAGCATCAGTTTAGCCTATGTACATACTTTCCTACACAAAAACGCTCTTTTGCAATTCTGCCTCACCATTGCAGATGCCTGGCTCCTGCAGGGCAGAGGGAGGAAGTAGGAATTACTGACTGTGTCTCAAAACCATGATTAACTTTTGCAGCATTTTGTCTTTACTACCCAATGGTGCCCAGCGATTGCATTCCCTTCTGTTGCACATACACTAACATGGGATTGAGGAAAACATCTCTGTGTTCCAGGCCTGTGCTTTTTTTCTCCTCCCCATAATTAATTCAAACACCATATAATCTGTGGTACAGAAGTACATCTCCTTAGGTGCAGGATGCAGTACTCTGAACATGAACAGGCTGTTCATGCTCAGATGCAGTACTGAGCTGAGTCTATGTTGCGCATAGAACATGCACATGTAGATGCTGCCACTGCTGATATAGTCCTTTCAGGTCCTTGAGCCTAAATTAAGACTGCAGCTTTCATGTCTTTTGCTGATTTATTAACCATAATCTCATTTATCTTATTTTTCTTTCCATTGCCTTACCAGTGTACCAGAGCTGACTCATTGATATCAACATGCACCAAGGAGCAGATTTATGCCACAGAACATTTCCCAGGCAGCAGTGGAATGGTGACTGGAGAAGCACAGATGAAAGAAGGAAGCTACACTGCAGCACAGAGATCTGAGCCTACCATCAAACTAATACCAACTTTCATTGAAGGTATTCTACAATACATCAAGAGCAAGTGCAGACACAATGTGAGTGAGGAGGAAAAGAAACAAAGCATCACTATCCTGGATTTGGCTCTCTGCTACAGCCAGGACCAGTGTGGAGATATTTGGACATAGGTCACTGAAACATTTCACCAAAACACAGAGTGACAGAGTGGAGCACTGCTAGGATCTCAGGTTACTGTGGTGCGAGGACTAGTGATGAAAGCTGTGGGGCTGGCAGGACTGACCATAAGCAAGACTCAGAGAAGGATCTCTTTCCCCACAACTCTCTGTCTCCTATTCCCCATCAGCAGTATTTTGTCTCAGAACTAAACTACAATATACATTGGAATTTCAGAATGGGAAGAGCAGTGGGATCCTACAAAGACCCCCTCACCCTTTCTTACAAATCCACCTCTGATTCATCAGTATTGAAAGCAACCCATGGGAGGAAAGGAAAAGTGAGATGATAGGTGTCGCTAATCATCTGCCTGAGGATGCTTTACATATATAGGGTCAAGATCACACTGGAAAAATAGTTCTTACATATTGCCTCTGTAGAAACAGCAAGGTTAATAACCTTAGAGAATATTTAATGTATTCCTTAAGCAGATGAAATAGACACAACCCCCCATACTGGTCTGATAAACCTTTTGTGCAAATATGACCTCCTATTCAGAATGTTATTTTGAATATGATTATTTATTTTCACAAATATTTACAGTGCTCGTGAATTCTGCAAAGGTCCTGTTGAATTAAAATCTACTTGTAGATTTGTTAATGATAGCAAAATAAAAGTGGTTTTAGACACTGCCTCAATTAATGAGCTGTCATATTTCCAGTATTCAAATACCATATTGCTACATTCACTAAATGCATTGAGAGGGTAATAAAAGTGATTAATGAGCTATAGCAAGTGACTTATTAGAAGGAACTAAATATATCAGTCTTGCTGACTCTGAGGGAGCATCTGCAAGTATTTATACAGGAAACTGTGAGTTCTTAAATCTGATGTACTGCTGAACAAAGGTTGTACCCATCAAGCAGCATCATTGAGGTTGACAAGGTATCTTCTGGATCACTACACTGATATAAATGAATGATGGTAGTGGTGCTAGACTACAGTAGAGATAAAGGCACTATTAGCCTGGTGCCAGTTCAGGGATAAGATGGTAAAGAAGAGAAAAAAAGCCAGGAGTTTAATGGCAGAAAAAGTGTTCTTAAAAGCACCATCTATGAAGATTCCCCCAGCTGAAGGAAAATTCCTGTCTTTGGGGTAAATAAAACAACTAGAAGGTCTGTTCTCTGAGCTGGCCTGTGACAGCAAGAAGATGGTGAAAACTGCCAAATATTTGTTGATATCATGTAGCTCTAACACTTGTATGATTCCACAACTTTGCTGGGACATAGAACAGTCAAGGTTACTTCATACAGGCATGTGGAACCTCAGCTTCAAAACGATGCAAAAGTTCTTAGAAGAGGCTATACATTTTTTGTGGCTCATCTCTGTGGTTCCTCACCCTTCCCTGGTCTATCAAGAGCCTGCAAAATGAAGGCTGAATTCAAACTTTTGAAAAATATCTAGGTCACTATCTAGCCAGTGTGACAAAGAGTTTCTGAAGAGTAGCTTAGTAAACTTTCTGCATCAAGAATCTAAGCTGCAATGATAATGCAGAGAAATTTAGACATGCCTGGAGATGGGAAGGAAGAACTCATTCACTCTCTCTTGTGTTCTCTGCTCTGAATTTTATATTTGCATGGATTCAGGTCTTCTAGATGCATAGGAGTCTCCTCCCCCGTTCTTGCAAGTCATGTTATTGCCTATCCCAGAGCTACAGGCTGTGATGTCTCCTTCCTTCCTGTTCATTTTCACCTGAAACAGGAAAGCAGGCAGAAGTATGTGGCTGGCACTCAGAGGAGCAAAGGAAAACACTTTTATATTATGCCCACAGCTTTCAATTAAGGCTCCAGCAGGCTCTTTCTGCACAGGGACCGAGATTACCTCGTACAAAACTGAGAGGGTGGGACGTGGGGAATAATGAATCCTATAACACAAAAAACTGTATTCATGGAAACAGTTTGGGCTACTGGGAGGCCAGGGAGCTTTATGGAAATGAGGCGACCAGAAAAGCAATGTCTAAAAGCTCCAGGAACAATGGGCTCTACTTTCACAATCTTGTCTGGGAGGCCAAAGGGAAGTGCAGGGCCTCAGTGCCTGCGGCTCCTGAATCTCCCTGGCGCTGGCACAGCAGCTGGCCCTGCACAACAGGAGATCTCTCCTTCCAGCGCCTGACCCGGAGAGGCAATTTCTGCCTGACTGAGCATGTGCACTGCTGGGGCTCTGGCAGGTTTTTTTTATTTTTGTTTGTTTGTTTGGGGTGGGTTTTTTTGGGTTTTGTGGCACCACCATCCCAAATGGCTTTTGACTGCCAGGTTAAACAATTTCTGCCCCTCATCCCCCCCATACCTCCCTCTTCTTGTCTTTTTACAATCTCATATTGTCGTGGACAGTTACCAGGGTTTGCCTTGTCATTATTTCACCAAATGTAATGTTAACACATATTTTGTGCTCTGCAGTTTTCTGCCCATGGCATTCACTCTTCACTCCACTTCTTGTTTCTTTCTTCAGAATTTTTACTGTTTTGTCTGAGTACTTTTCATATGGAAGCATTTAAAGTTGTGTGTAATAATAATAATGTTACCTGCCATAGTAATTGTAATTTGAATTCTGAGAGCAGGAAACTGTTAAATACTTCAACATTAAATTTATTGTAGAGTATGTTAAAATATGCTCTAGAAAACATTTTGGACTACCTTGAAGCAGTAGATCCCAGATGCACTTCCCAGTTAGCAGGTAGAGATGAACATAGCTAGCAGGTCCCACCTGAATTTTTGATTGGGACCCGGATAAACATGATTTTGGTCCCACTCATGCTCTGTGTACCTGACCTCCCACAGAAAGCAGCCCAGTGCTTTCCCACAGATCTCCCAGAGAGTCCAAGCAAGGGGGCAGAACTGAAGGGCAGAGGGGCTTGCAGGGAGCCTCGCTCATGGAGGGCTCACGGGCTTAGTGTGAACGTAAAGGGGGAAGGAAAATAAAGGGAAGAAGACAAGGTTACAGCAACACGTCTCTGGGTGGTACAATGTCTGTGGGTGGTAGAACTTTAGAGCCCAAGCTAAATTTTTCTCATTAACATGCTGTGACTGGCTATTGTCAAAAAGCTTAACTTTGTAGTGACTGCTGGCAAAATATTTGGGAGTGTGGTGAAGAAGAGGAAAATGCTTAACTGACAATCTAGCACTGCAAATTAGGGTGTGATTTGAAGCATTGTACAACAAGTGGACGAAGTATAGTATAAGAAAATGCCTCAAAAATGTTCTTAGAAAAAGAGATATAAAATACAACCCAGCTACCTGACTTACCCTCAGCTCATTTAGTCATGACCAGGACCAGAGGTGTTTAAAATCTGAAAGGAAAGCCTTATTTAAGGGAAAGCAACAAGTGCAATTTCTATTGTGCAACTGCGCAGTTGTATATTGAGACTATCCTCAGTGTTCTCTCCTGGCTTGATGGCAGGGGCAAAAGCAGAAACAGGAGCTGGATGTAGCAATTTCTAGCTTCCACTCTTGCAATGAATTCAAACTTTTGACTGGACAGAAGTGTAGAGGGGTCCAAAGCAAATGTACTTCCTGATATCCCTTGATTCCAAGTATTGCATCTCATTTGCAGATTTTCTTGTCAGCTATGCATGTGCTAAACTTCAATCCTGTCCTGTGTTCTCCTTCATCCTGCATGCATTGTATAAGAAAATTGACTGTTGCTTGAGAAGAGGATGAGAGTGGTGAAATAATGCTTCAGTACTTCCGCAGTTTCTCAGGTTTTTCAGTTCCCTTCTAACAATATGAAAACGTTATTTTTATTGTTTTTATTGAAAAATCCAGAAGGGAATTTTGCCAAGTTCTTCCAGTGAAGGAAACTGGAATTTTGGTTCAAATCCAAAACTGAACACAGTTTTGTGAAGTCAGCCTGGGTCCCCAGAGACTTGGTTCCTCCTGCTACAAACACAAAATAAAAAGTTGTGTTCTTGCTGCAACTAAGATCTCACACATGTTCCTACATGACTTAAATGAACAGAGCTTATCATAGTTTGTGCTAATGCCTAACCTCTTTGCAACCAAACATCTTGGATAAAATCTTGAAATGAATAAAAAACAGGAGGTAGCCAATGCCTGGCTACCCAATATAATCAGACTTATTATTCAGGTAGTTTTATGAAAATCTGTTTCCCATAGACTTTTGTCCTCTGGCTGATTTACATATAGTGAGGTTCAAACTCTGATCAAGTGTTGGCTTTGTGTGGGGTTTTCACAGCTTCATGGTCTGTGTATTCCCTCTGGTGTGGTAGGGCCTGGCTTTATAAGCTCCGACTGCAGCCTTCCTCCTGTTGCACCATGGCCTTTCTCCTACACTGATGAAGAGCCTTCTCCCAGCCACTAGCTTTTGTGAAACAGATTTTGTTGACACCTCTGCCCCTTTTCAAATTTTGTTGGCACCTGTGAATGGGCTCAGATCTCAAACAGTCAGGCAGAGGCAGACGGAGACTTACACACAGAAAATGTGGTTGCACAAGTGTTATTTCCTTTGGAAACCAGACAGAAGAAGAAATTCTCCCAAAGAGCATTTTACAACCCTGCGAATTTTTACTCTGGCTATTTAAAACCACGGTGTCCAATCTGAATAAAATGTATCAGCAATCCTGCTTATACTGTGCTGTTTTGCTAGTGGGGACCTTGTGCAAAACTACCATTTAGAAAAAAGTGCCATAAGTGTATCTTCATGTGTGGGAACTAAGTATCAGTAGGTGTTAATCCATGTTTTACTAGTGAAGCTTTGTTCAGTTGCAGTGATAAACACAGATTGGAGACAGACTCCATGCTATTTTTACAAGACAGATTATTTTGATGCCTTCTTAACTTAACAGTCACAGAGGATCATAGGATGAGTGTTGATATATCCATAGTAATATTATGTCACTTATTAAATCCTTGCTAACCAAACTGTGAAGTCAAGCATGATTATTTCAGATTTATCCTGACTACTAGAAAAGTTAGTAATTCTGTCCTGAGAATAATGGCCTTTCTTCCAAACAAGGTAAGCCTACCTATGCCTACTTTTCCCTAAAACAAACAAACAAACAAACAAACAAACCAAAACAAAACAAATTAAGCCCCCCCCAAAATTCTTCCCAATGATACCAATATCTGTTCCTTTACTTGGTTGTCTTGCATTTTGCCAGACGAACTTCTTTGGCATTAGTGTTCCTGTGAAGCTAATAGAATCTTTCTATTAATCCCTATACTTCTTTCAAGTATTTCCATCCCTAAACCATGCAAACCTTTATTGAAAATCTGAAAATTATGCAGCCAATTCTGTTAGCAGACCACCAAGAGCATGCCCTTCACTTGTGAAAAGAGCTGGGGAACACGCTGTGTCAGCAACCCTCTGTAAACAATCTTTGTTATTTTATACGGCATCTTTTTTCTGCTCTGGTAATAACAATGTGAGTTTTGTTTGTGACTGTGGCAGGATATTGCTTGTTTATGGCTTTTTTTAAAGTCACTTCATAACAATCTCCAACTCCGCATTTTACTCCCTAGCACTTTTATCAAAACCCCCAGAGAGCGTGCTGGAAGCACTTTTCCCCACTAGCTTTCTTTTTGATTAGAAATTCATGCTTTCAAACTGAAAATCACCTCTGTTCACCAGATGAAAGAAATAATTTATGGCCAGGTTCATTGAACAGTGCCTTCTCACGAGCAAAGATCAAATATCTGTGAAGGAGGGACCAAGGCTGGAGTTGCCCTCCCTGGCATTGCTGTCAATGCCGAGGCTTTGCTAAGAGCTGGACTGCACAAGATGCCTCTACTGCTATTTTCAGAGGTGCTGGGGACTCAGGGCCAAGCTCTGCTGTAGAGCACAGCACCCTGCAAGGTCTTATTTTCTCATGAAAACCTTTGGCTATGAAAGGAACCCAAAAGGGTTCCCAGAGCAAAGTGAAATGGCCACAGCACCGTGCAATGTTTATCCAAGGGCCCCTTCCAGAGCCCTGCTGATGCCTCAAGCACTGGGATATATTTAGCCCCTGTCTTCTCTGCAGAAACGTCTCCTGTTTTGACTAGTGCAAAACACTATTTGCTTTTTTACTTCCTTTATTCCTTTGGATCTCTTCTGAGAGGATCTGTTTTTCTTCCTGGAATGGCCATCCTGAGCTCTTATGCTCCAGGTTGCAAGGCAATGAGACTGCCCAGCTTCTCTCTCAGCACCTCTGTGAGGGACATGTGTTACAATAGTGCAGTCCTTGAGCTCAAACACTTCAAACATTTCTTATTCTCTTTTGAACCCATATCTATCAAATGAATTCTCTTAAAACAAGATAAACAGTCCAATACATTTCAAATACAGCTACGGTTTCTTCCTTCTCCCCCATGTATTGTTGCTGCCTCAGTAATGCTGAGCTCATGTTAGGCCTTGGTGAGGACAGAGAGTGACATGGTCCTGAGTTTCACTTGTTTATGCCTGTCTGTCTGTGGCTTTTCCTTCGATGTCACTGTCACAGGGATGACATTATCATGGACCAACATCCAGCTCAAAAGGAGGAAGAATTTGAATTGGTTTTACACTGATAATCCAGGCATCCTCTGATGCAATGTAATCCACCGGTCCCAGGCACAACCCCTTAGGGGTGGTACTGCTGTCCTTGACCCAAAAATACAGATCCATATACAGAACTTTATCAGAAAAATGAGATCTCAGTGTTTTCATGCAGCTGTTGATGTCAACCAGGTCTCCTGACAGGAACTGTGTCAGTCCCTTCAGTTCACCATCTCAGCTCTCCAGCTTTCAGCCTTTTATGAGGATGTCTTCCAGCTCTCTGGTTAAGGATGAACTTCTCACAGGTGTGAAGTACACCACTGATGTCCATGGCACAGCCTTGCACAGTCCCAATGGAGCTTTTTACCAAAAGATCCAAATGGCTGTCAGGGTCACCACTACAGACAAGGAAATGAAGAAAAAGCAAAGGCACTTGACTAATTCACAAGAGCGAATCCTTCATTCATCCCACACTGTTGCCTTCCCTGCAGGCATGTCTAGGATAGGAATGAACCACAAGTTTCTGATTCATTGCAAAATCTCTCAATTAGCTGATACTGAGGGATCTGCCCTCACTCCAGTGCTATGCTAACCTCCAGGCAAAAGATGCTCTGATCCCAATTTCTGCTTGTTCTGCTCACGCCACATTTTTTCCTTTTAGCCAAACAACAGAGTGAGGCAAATAGGCTTGTTAGTGATAATGTTTTCTATGTTTTCTGAGAAGCTGGTATTACCTGCCTCAGCCTATAGTGTGTGGGAGGGACCTGCTGGTCCTGCTGTGAGTAACCACCACTGGTTTTGTGTAGCTGAGCAGAGTGCTGAAAAGCTAATGATAATGAGAAATGTACCTCCCACCCAAAAGAAAAGGAACAATCTTTGGCATCATTTACATAGCTACCTTCAGAGCTGATCTTGACTGTATCTGTGTTCAGTTTTTTAAGCAGCAGCACCAGAAATACCTTTACATAAGCAGTGCATCCAGAATATGCTATCCAAGAATAGCCATATCTGACAAACCATTGAATGGATTTTTTTTTAATGGGAAAGTGTACGTGTTATACAGTTCTTTAGAGTGTGGGGGACAATTTGCCTCAGAAGTCCCATAAAGAAAAAAAGCAAAGCTCTCTACCATGAACATTATGTGCTACTGTATTGTTGAACCATCTTGCTGCATGAAAATCCAATTTATATTTTCCACATAATTTTTTTTCCATTTAAATGGCTTTTTAATTACTCTCTAGGCAGTAAGCAAAATCAAATAAAATTTATGGCACTTTCAGTAACAAATCCATTGTTCATTTTCTTACAGAGCTGAATACACTAGCAAGGCAATGTTGAAGTAGCTTTTATTCAGACAGCTCTGATGTTTTCTAAAGAAAATGTGTACCAGATCTACAGCCTGAGAGTGAGAATGCATCTTTGTTTTAGGAATGATTCACACGCAAATACGTGAAATGCCCTCCCAGACAGGTGCTAGCCGGGCTTTTGGAGAGACTGCACAGCACAATAACGCAGCAATTGGTATTTTCATTCAGCAATGTTGGCTTTTGCTCTAAAGAGAAACTGCCACAGTGCACCAGACGTGAATAAACTCATCATGAGTAAATAGCAGGCTATTTATTTGGAGGTCATACTTCCCTACCATCATTCAGCACAATGAAGTTACATGTAAGTTAAATAAATTAAATACATTTCTCATTTGTATTTTTATGCCTAACTCCACAGTCCCTGATGCCATGCAATCATGTAATGAAAGACAGATGCTGCTTTAAAGATCTTGCAACTGAAACAAACTACCCACAGAAATGGAAGATGTAAAGGAGATGCTGAGTTATCAGATCTTATTAATTTAATGTTTGGGTTCAGAGGCATCCCAGCAAAATTATATCTGAAGTGCTGCAATTAGGAAAAGAATCACCAGGGCCCCATATAGACGCAGTGGAGAAGGATAGTCCTTGCAGAGGGGGATCCAGAGCTCAGCTCAGCACTGAACAAAGGAGAGGTGAATTCAACCCTGGTGGCTGAGCTCAGCAGCAGGATTAGCACCTACGGGTAGGGCAGGAGATGAAGCAAGCCTGTGATCCCCACCTGGCTTCTGCACAGGCTTGTGTCATTTCCACCCTCCCTGCAGCAGCAGGACACCTGTGCTGCTGCCCACCATCAGCCATGTTTGATGCCCACTAAAGCTCCTGCCGGGCACTGATCCCCATGCAGAAAATAAATCTCAACTTTCCAAGAGATTTTATATGGGTTTTTTTCTGCTTAACACTGAACAGTTGCTGCATGCCCTTGGTGCTATATTTGGTTGACGTTCCATGTCCTTATATTTTCCTTTTTCTGTTGTTTTTGATTGATCCCATGGAAAGCTTTCTGAACCATAAATACACCACTCAATGCTCTTGTTTTGTCCCCCATGGAACAATTTTTAACTAAAGCTCTATTATACCGTATTTAATACAAAAGAGCTGAGTACCTATTATCGCACCATAGCCAGCTCACAAGGATTTTATCTTGAATAACATCCAGAGTTCTCATTTTTCCAGTGGTCTTTTTGATTAAACCAAGAAACAACAGCATTGCAGACAAAAACTTTGCTGCTTCTTGACATTTTCTGTAAACCAGGTAACATTCAGATATTTTGTTGAAAGATGTTATTCATCAAAATTATGGTTTATAGGAAGACAGAGACTATTCCTAGAATTTAACAGCTCTTGTGATTTCTCTATGTAGAAAATTAATACTAAGAAAAAGAAAAAAAGGTTATTCTCAGCACTTTTCAAAACAATATTTGGAGTAATAAGCTAATAATAAAGGGGGTTTAAATACTGAAAACTGAATTTAGCATTTACTTTTAGATCAAATAAAATATTTGGTTTCTACCATGCACAACTTAAAAAACTCACTTCAAAAAAAAAGTCAAACAATTTAAAAAGTGTACTTTAGATGTAATGTGATTCAGGCATCAGACTGAAAAATGCACCACTCTGGTCTTTGGGCATCAACAGCTCATCTAGCCTCAAGAATGATCACAGGAAATCTTGGCTTCTGGGCCCTGGTGTTATAGAAGTGCTATTGGTAATTCAGTATCAGAAGTATTTCAGTACAGACTACTCTGTCTGGCCCTGCCAAAATACTGCACAGAAGACATACAGTGCTTGGTAAAATTATAGGAAGCAGCCACTTATTCCAACCCAAACCTCAGATGGGTGTCTCAGATGGGCACAAGCATATTGGGTATTGTTAATTTGTTGTCTCCTTCAGATCTCAGAGGAGCACATGGTGCTGACTGCAGTGGGGGACTGGGTGCCAGCTAAGGGAGGTGACTCTTGTATTGCACTCCGTGACTTCCTCAAGCCTGCAGCAAAGTCTTGGTGTGAGAACCCTCTTGTTTGTCAGACAAGCTTTTCCCAAAGAATAATCACTGTTGGTGACATCTGTGACTCCCCAGTGACAAAAGGACAAGTCAAAGCCTGGCACGTTCTGAATTCCCCAAATAGTTGTTTTTTTCCTCTGTGCTGTAAAGAATGGGGGAAAGGATGATGGTATTAGCTCCAGAGAAAACCCTACAGGCCATTAGTCTGAGAGCCACCAGCAGGCTATGATCCAGCTGTTGAACTTGTGGAAACCAAATCCAAAGAGGATCCACAGGGAAACAAATTCCTGAAGCCAAGCACAAGCTGATTTTGGGAGTACATTGCACCTTAGTGTTAATTTGACACTGCTATAGGGTGCAGACAACCAAGATTCAAATCCCTGTACTATCTTTGATTCACACAACTACATCCCAAATTGCTCTGTCTGAAATGAGTGTATGTAGGCAGCTGCCTTATTTTCTCTTTCTGGAGATATTCTCTTGTGAGTAAACAATTGCACATGAAGAAAGAAAAGATGGGTCTCGAGCCCACTATGATCTGACATTTTACAGCAGTTGGGGTGCAGCTATTTATGTCTCTCACTCAGATTAATCAGGGAGAGTGAGCTCTGGAGGTGTGCTGAGTCTCTGGCATCTTGACCATGCACCATTGGCCATCTCAAATGGGTAGGTCCCAACCACTTTTATTTACCAAGGAATCACTGGGCCTGACAAGCTCCTCCTAGTCTTGTCAGAGTGGACACAAGTTTCTGAGTTAGCACAGTAGTTTCTGATGGAAAGCATTTGCAATTAAACCCCCACCCCCCCCCAAACCCCAAAACCTGACAGGGGTACACTACATGTGTGTATTTGATTATGTGAAAATTATGTGTGGTTGTTTTTATTTTAAAAGTAACAGATCAAAAGTGTGTAGCATATCTCATGAAGATTTAATTTCCAATGAATTAAACAGGAATTTCTTAATAAATTTAACTTAAAGCAACACTGAACCACCAGTGCTTCTTTTTACTTATTCTGACACTTTACATTGTTTAATTCTTACAATCAAAGCTACTTATTCCTACCATGGAAAGAAAGTAATGGAGGGCTTCACTTAGACTCAACTCTGTATTAGCAGCTGAAATAACTTCAACTTTATGAACATGTCAATCATCTGTTATAGTTCTATAACATCTGCTCTAGCTATTTGCTCCATTTGGGGTAACCAAGGCAAAGCGATAATTTTTAAAGAACCTCCAGGACCTGGAAGTAAATTTGTAAAAGGTGTTAGGCTGTCAGGCTTTCCCACATTTAAAAACATGAATCAAAAAAAATCTCACAGACTGCCTCAGGGTGAGCCATGTAATCCCACTGGATACAGTTCTCCAAAGCACCCAAATACTGCACTAGTGGAAGAGCACCCCTCTTC
The DNA here is from genome assembly GCA_013400735.1 of Pomatostomus ruficeps. Taxonomy (NCBI): domain Eukaryota; kingdom Metazoa; phylum Chordata; class Aves; order Passeriformes; family Timaliidae; genus Pomatostomus; species Pomatostomus ruficeps. Next base: position 214,250 of record VYZT01018054.1, on the reverse strand, counting down.
TGCCTACCTGGGGTCATTGTCTCCATTGGGTAGGTTTTGGAGGGAGCCCTCAGACCACACAGGGAACTGGGATTGGTCACAAGGTAATTTTTAATTTCTCTTTTTGGGTTTGTTACATCTTTTACTACTTTTTAAATAGTTTCTGAGAGGGAAGAAGGCCTCCCTACGTAAAATTAAAAGTACACACAGGGAATCAGCAAAATGAGGGTTTTTTCTACAGAATTAGCTCAGTTTTAAGTAGCAGTCACATTTGGTTTTGTTCTTGCAGTTAATTTGCCATGGCTGTGCAGGAACTTGGAATCTGTCATGCACAGGAATAATCCTATCCTGACAAATCTGACATAATAAACCACCACATTTTTGTGGTATTGCAAAATATGTAAATAATTTTTAAAGTCTGCTTTAATTATATTTTTTATGAAATTTTGATGACTTATTATTCATAATGTAAACTAAGTTGGGAATCCAAACATCTACACATAAAATTCAACAGTCACCACATATTTTAGAGAACACAGAGGAAAAGACTGAGAAAGCACAGGGAAATATTGCCATCAGCAGTCATGGATCCTGTTGCTCACCACTAGTCAAGAGACTGCTGACTGAAAAGCCATTTCACTTTCTTCCCTGTAGCACTTGGTCAGGCCGGCCTAGTAGGCCGAGAAGGCCTCAAGGAGAGCTACACAAGGAACCACACAGAGACAGCAGCTGAAGAGGGCAGAAAGAGAGAGGGCAGAACCCTCTGACTTTTATTTATATGTTTTTACAAATCACCGTGGATTGGAGGTAGAAATCACTACCTCTTTTAATCCACCGGTCAAAGTATTTGTCAATTATATTTCTCTACTCAGTATACTGGAATTCATAAACATAGATACAGTGTAAGAAAGCATAGATAATTACTAAAAGAACCATGGCCATGTTTACAGAAAAGATTCTAAGAATATTTACAGAAAGAAAAAACACTGAAACACTGCAAACTCAAAGCAACACTTCCCTCCAGCTGGAGATAAAAAGCCTGACAGCATGTTGGAAGGGTCTTGTGAACAACAGCCTGAGGAAAAGCCTAATACAGCACATAACAAAATGTGCTTGCAGTTGTAGTTCCCACTTAGCTGAATTAGGAACCAGGTTATTTTCTGGGTGCATCCATTCCTCCAAAGCTTAGCTGCTTTGGTATTCATCAGTTGTGCTCTACTCAAATCCCAGTTGCAATTATCTGCAAACAGAAAATGACAGGCATTCTGAGAGTACCCCCAGCATCACAGAAGGTTGTTATGACCCAGAATGGCTGGGAAAAGGGTGATGATAGCTTGACTGGGGAAGCCAGTGTTCTCCCAGGCTGTATCTGAACTTGTGCTCAGCACTGTGCCTTACAGCCCTGACTCCCAGGCAGACAGAACAGGGGGCTTGCTGAAGAGCAGTACCATTCCTAGCTCCCGACTTCCACTGAATGCTGGCAGAAAAATAAGCGAAGGTTGTGCATTCCAAGGGGCAGCTGGGATGCAGCAGCATCCCTGGGAAGTGCAGCCAGGCACTGCAGTTTCCATGTAACCCGGCAGGGAAGACAACAGCCATTGTGCATGCCACCTAGTACTCTGGTGTCTCCACCTTGTCCAGCCTTTAAAGCAGGGCTTACAGCATTCTATTCCAATGGTTACTTTCCATATGCTTATGCTTACAACCATTTATTAGCTCCTTAGTCGTCTTTCCATATCTTTTCCCTTCTGGTTCTTTTTTTTTTTTTGTTTGTTAATTATGCTTTCAGAGCTGCTGCTTGCCTCCCGTGAAAGTATTTGAAACTGTGCTATGTATTTGACAAAAAGCTGCCTGCCTGCCTGCCTGCCTCTACGACGTGGGCTCTGTGACTGTTAACGACAGGAGAAAAAAGCGAAGACTGCACAAGGAACTTCAGTGTCCAAATCATCGTCGCAAGCAGGCAGGAAGTCCCTCTCGGTGGCACGCCTTTAGTTCCGCACAGAGCTTGCACAAGGCCTTTAGAAATTAGAGCATCATGTGCTTCCTGTGCAGATTCGAAACTGAAAAGGCCCTTTGCTACCCTTAGCTCCTCCCCCGAGCTCTGGCAGGGGCTCAGCCAACAAAACCTTCAGGCGGGGTTGGCTACACCGCTGCAAATCCCCCTGCTCCCACCCACCTTTCTTCAGTATGTAAATACACTTGGGACACTTTCTGGCCCTTCTACCGGGAAGATTTTTACACCATTTGAACAATTAAACATTTAGACAATTGAACTGTTTCATCTGGAAAAGTGGACCTAACATGCTGTGTCTTAGCATCAGTTACAGACCTGGAGATCTTCTTGTATTAGGCTTTTTATTTTTCCTCCAGTACTTCTAAGACAAAATCAAAAGCAGTACAATTTAAGATAAAAAGACTTCTCTTTCATTATTTCAGTTTTGTGTTCTTTGTTTTTTTAACTTCAGTTCCCATATCTGTTGTGATGGAAGCAAAGATATCTTTGCCAGTTCTGAAGGCTGATGAAGGCTGGGTTTGGGTGGAAAGTATGCAACCGGTGATTCTGCAGAAAATACAATCAAGTGGCAGAAAACTGAGCCCATGCATATAGCTTATTGGCTATTTAGCTACTCAGTTTTCAATTCAGAAGGAGCTGGCTTTCAGATATAAAACTACTTTCTCAGGTGTTCTGCACTTTCAAGTAGAGAGACTGTAGCCAGACCTCAAAATATGCCAACCCCCCAGTGCTCTTAGCTAATTACATTCATGGACATTTGCATCTAGTTTGGCAATGGCAGATGAACCTGTTTGAATATCTGTCCACAGTGATAGGACTAGGCAATGTAAGAAGGAAGATTTAACAGAAAAAGAGTTTCAAATACTAATTGAAAAAACCTTTCTTTAAAATGGTGTTTTCCAGGAGGAACCCCAGCTTTTCATAGTTTTCTTCTGTTTGTCAGAAATCTCCAAAGCCCAAATTATTTGTCAACAAGAACCCCAACTGCTTTTCAAATAAAAGTTTAGTAACACAAAGCACATATGTGTGCTAAAAGCATACGCAGTAACATGCAAAAAATGTTATATGCTGTTCCAATATGTTTATTACTTTTCTTCCCCAGATAAATACCATTCCCACATCTTAAAAGAAAAAAAAAAAAAGAAAAAGAGGAAAGAAAAACTGTAGACTCCCCAAACCATATCCTCATAGTCACTCTAATCTCTGCTATCAAGACTCATTTTTAACTCTCAGTAGGCAGCCAAGCATGACTATTAGAAAGTAATGCATTAAGAAAGGGTCTTTCGAAAATGCCTGTCCTCAGGCAGTACCTCCCCATCTTAGAGAGTTTATGGCAATTGTGATACAGACTATCGGCTGGCAGCAGAGGGTGAGAGGTAAGTGGGAGCATTCATAGTCCTTTAGTTCTTTCTTTGGCCTACGCGGAGCAGGAGGAAAGGTGGATTTTGTTTCCTTAGGATCCCATTGGATAACAGCAAGGAAAGAGCTGCCAGATCATGAATGTGTGGACTGGGAAATGCAGGTCCTTGGTGCACCTAAAGAGGTTTCGGGCTACTCCCCAGAGCTGACTCTGAATTTCATTTTGAGACGGAAGAGTTGGTCCTGGTACATAGCAGCAACTCTCTTTCAAATGCTAGGCAGAAGCCTTTCTGATACATTTTCCCCTTTGAGAGCTGTGGTACCGGGCTGCATAATCTCTCTAGCTGCTGCTCCTAAAGCAACTATATGTGTTGGGCTGTTGCAAGAAAACCCGCATGGGTTTCCTGTTGCTCATGGTTCAACATAAAGGTTGCACACAGTATGAGCTCAGTTCTTTACAGCAACTGATTTCTAGTATGACTACAGTGAAGGAGCTACAATTAACTCCATTTCAACCAGCTTATAATTTCTCAAAATAATTAAAGCCATTTGGCACAAAAAGCATCATCCCACCTCCTAAAAAAAAAAAAAAAGAAAAAACCCATAAGAGCACAAGATATGGGTATCTGTGGTGCCTAGTACAGCCTTGCTAAAATTATGAACATGGCCATGCTTCAGATCAGTAATCTTTCCACTGTGGCAGATTGCATTCCCTGAACTATCCTCTCATAATGGTTTCCCTTCAGTTTGTTCCTCCTGGAAACAGGAGGCGCCTCAGGCATGGGAAGGTGTGAGTCAGTGTGTGCCAGCAGTGCAGAGGGCACCCTGCTTGCCCTGGGTGTGGATGTACAGGGGCAGCCCCTAAGCAAACTGCCCCAGAGGAGTGGCTCTGGCAGTGCAGAGACACTGTGAGCTGGGGGCCAGTGGGACATGGCCTGCACAGGGACCTGCATAGGGTCTGTCTGCAGCGCTATGTTCACCTGTGCAAGCTCATGCCCAGAGCTGATGTCAAGGAAGTTGCTCAGATATAAATTGACTTGGAGATAAGAATCACCCTGTCTTCCCTCATATGAAGTCCCACTGGGGATGCTGCTGCCATGGCTTTGAGGTTTGTGTTTGTCAATGCTTCAGGCAGGCGCTTCAGAGAAATGCAAGGAGTCTGTACCTGTACATAAAATTTCAGTATCTCCCCTCATCTGACAGACCAGGCACCCTTCAAAAAAGGCAGGAAGGAGCTGTCACTGCTTCCAAAAATGCTGTTCTAAGGAGCTGAAGAAGATGGCTGTCACTCAATGAGGCTACAGCACTGCTGTCACCTTTCTCAAGCAGAAAACAGGAAGAAAGGCTGGGACTGGATCACTTAAAATTTGTGTCACCACAGGCTTCTCTGCTATTTTCCATGATGAGACAGGAAAAAAATACTAGTTTACAGAGTCTGAGAGTTAAACATACCCTGAACTTCTGCTGTAAGGGAAGTAAGACTGAGCATCTGTGTGAAGCATTATGCACCTCTTCTAACAAGAGAACTGCATTTATCCATTTTTCTAGCCTTGATACCAGAACCCTTAAAATTGAAAGTAGTAGTATCACTTGAACCCATTACCAAATGAAGCCAGCACTACTCAGAGAAACATGAAATGTTCAGCTCTGCTTGGGTGGGGGGCAATCACTTAGACACCACTATGCAGCAGTACATAATAGGTCTGCTGGTTGTTTTAACCTCTATGGCATAAAGTCTTCAAGCTAGACATAGAGTTTACTTTGGCCTCTTGATGCTTAGTTTCACCTACAGCATCCTTCATGGCATAGTGAAAGAATGCATACACTTCAGTGTCTTTCTTTTAAATGTTTATATCTTTGAAACGAAGTCCAGAAACACTTGCTTAGCTGCCTCATAGCATAGAGGCTGTTAAATTTCACAGATACTTTGCTCTATCCTAGTGAAATTCTCCAAGTGTTTCAAGTCTAGCACCCTCTCTCCAGAAGTTTCCTAGTCCTAATCAGACTGAGCAACAGGGCAGATACATGTTCCCTGAGCCCATTTTAGAGTCAAAGTATTCCTCCTCTTTCCTCCCTTGAGAAAGCCAGGTCAAGCAGGTTTACCTTGGACATGCCTGATGCTTAGTAGCAGGATCCTTATGGAATTCAAATGCTTCATTAATTTAAAACACTTATACAGAAACTACTACTTCTTTTTGTTATAACTATATGTGCTCTACCTGTGCTCAGGGATAACTTCCGCCTGCTTTTCCTAGACATTTCCCTTTCTCCCCACTGTGTCATATATTGAGGCATTTCTGAATTTATCAAGAATTTCTTCATTCTTGGTGAGAGTTCAGCTTCACCTGCCCCAAGTACCTGGGCACCTGCAAGCCCAGTCTTTCAATAAAGACTGCCAGAGGGCTGCAATGGATGTCCACGATCTGATGCACATAAGCTGCAGTCTCACTGTGCTCTGCACCTGAGACATTTATGGCAGCCTTTTCTCATATTCAGTTTTCTCCTTAGCCTGAGGGAATTCCCACTCTCCATTTTTCAAACCCCAGGTTATTCAGGATGGGACCTGCTGATAACTCCTGCTGATAAATCAAGATCACTGCAGAGACTGAAATGTAGAGGGTGTCACGCAGACAAAGAGGAGGAACTGAACTCAGTCTACCTCATACAACACACAACCAGCCAAACCTTTAGTTGTATAAAACACATGGTGGATGGGACATCACCACACTCTAATTTGCTCTCAAGGCTTCATGATTGATGTGAGAGTAGCAGCTTCTTGGGCAGCTCATGCAGTCTGGTCCTTCTGACTCACTGTCCACCTTTGCTGTAGCCAGAAGAGACAACTCTTCTCACAGGACATGGGTGGCTGTGCTAGTATGAGAGGTGACCTCCACTGATCCTGTCACCAAGACACAGGGTCACTCCTACCATGTGAAAGGTGTGTCACCAAGATGGAGGATACCTGTGGAAGGTCATGGGACTGGCTCCTGTTACATCCTGCTCTTGGGCCAAGGCTGCAGACCAGGGAGTGACCACAGAAAGCAGCCAGCAGGACTGACCACTCTTCACCTGACCCATGTCCTTCTTGTGATCAATTTTGTGATAACCCTGNTTTTTGTTAAATTTTTTGATAACCCTGGAAAAAAAAAAAAAAAAAAAAAAAAAGTAAATAAACAGTTCACCTCCAGATGTAGAAGTTTAGATGCTTGTTAAAAGTGGCATTGAACGAAGTTTTTGGTTTCAGGTTACGCCTAATGTTATAGGAGAGAGAGCTACTGTGGAAAGCAGCTATTCTGCTTCTGCCTGGTCCGTCCTTGCCAGTTCTGGTGTGGCTTCCAGATGTTGCAGGGTGAGTCAGTTCAGCTGTCTGAGCTGGCAAGGATCAGCTGTGCAAAACAGGAGGCAGGGGGACAAAAATATTTTTCATTAGCTCAGCTGCTACGTCCTCTCATCCTCTATCCAGGCAACTGCTAGGTCCAGTTTGGGACAGAGGGTAAGGCCAAGAAGCAGGACGTTTTAGAAGGTCTCATATTTAGTTGAGGTGTAATACAACACACCACAATACCACATCCTTAGGGGCCCAGGTAAGGGAATGCAGCAGCTGAGTCTCAGGTACACCAATCTTCCTGCCAGTGTGCTGTGGGAAAGTCACCCATGCCAACAGGGTAGGCACATTTTAAATGTCCACAGCTGTTTGCACAGTAAGTTCCTATGATAATCTTCAGTTTCTCGTGTGAGCTCCTTTTAAGAGGTCATGGTTCAGCTGATATGTCAGGCTGCTCCAGTCCCTGCAGCAGGAGGCATTTTTCAGTAGGCGGAGGGTGGGTGTTCCGAGAAGCAGTGTTTGGTGTACACTTCCATGTGCTGATCACTACAGGATGCTCTGCAGAGAGTGATCAGTTTGAGTTTTGTTAAATAAACACAACGGTACATGCCTAATATGACTTTTACAGGGTAGAGGCCAAACCCATCATTGGGTTGCTCAAGAGATGGGTTCCCTGTCCCCCTGCAGTGCTGCACAGAGGCACAGGAAACACAGGCCTAAATCCTAGGGCTGCAACTTAAGTGGAGAATACAGAAAAATACTGCGTCCAGAAGAAAATCTGGGGCAAAACAAAGGTTCTATAAGCCTTCATGAAGGCTTCCTGCTAAATGCAACCAAGTAACAGAGATAATGAAGAAAGCTGTCAATACATCCTGTTTCCTGATTAACCCATTCTACTCTCTGCAGATAAGTGCAGGTTCTTTTGTCCTCCAAATGCAATTTTAGTAGTTGGAATTTATTTTTTACCACAACAGAATTTTCTTTGTAAACAGTGCATAGAAATTGGCTTTTTAGCAGTGATAGGCACACTTTGTGCAAGTGTATTTTATTTACACATATTTCAGACTTAACTGTGCCTGCCATGAGCTCTGACACAAACAGATTTCCCAAATGTTAAGGGTAATCTGAAGTCAATAATCACTGGCAAATCCTGGCTATAATGATACCTGATTTAAAGCCCTTTAAGGTCAATAGAAAGAATTCCAGTGTCCTTCAATTACACCCATAAAACACACATTCATGTCTGTACAAGTTACACAAGCACAGGGATGACAGAACAGGGTGCAGATGGATGCCAGACTTCTCCCTTAAAATGTTGTCGAAATATTGCTGCTCTTGCTTTCAAATCACAAGTTCATCAGGCTCTCTAGGTTTGTATGTTTCTGCATTCATCTTTACGCTCAATGAGGGAGACCTGCTATTTGTCTGGCACAGCTTTCCCCCATACACAGTGTTCTATGTGTCTTATAAAACCATACAAACATAGGTAATGAAAGTGCCCAGCTGCACAAGGTTGCTTGAATTCTAAGGAAAACTGTGGGAAAGCAGGAACAAAATGACAAAAGCTAGAGGAGCCCCTTCTTCTGCATCCCTGCCCTATCCTCATGGGTCCTAACTGCTAAAACCAAATTGCTTAAACCAGAATTTTCCGTCTGATAGGAAAATTCACTTAGTTTCTACAACCAAGCAGAAACCAGTTCTCTGACTGGTAGTGTTCCCCTAAGCAAGTACCTCATCCCTTGCCCTGAGGGAATAGTTTCCCTGGCTGCAAGACCTAATTCTACTGAGGTGAATCTCTAGTATCAAGAAAGTGGAAGAACAGACTCTTAAATGAGAATATATTGCCAAGGCCTGACTCAAAATGCGTGCAAGAACAAGAAGGCAATTGACATGTCTTTGACACGTTCATTCATATTGCATCAGCACGTTCAAGCCTTACACATCCTCTCTGAATTCTGTTTTCTAGTGATACTTCTTCACTGGTACCATTGAACCCTTCTTTTATTTTCCTCAGCTGGCACTTTTTCATTTGTATAATTATCAGGAAGCTGGGTCCCAAGAGAAAAATGGAAAAATATAACCCAGATAACCACGCAGAGTGAGTGAACACATGTCCCATGTGTCACCCACGCTCCTCCATACATCAGAATCAGCAAGGGAATTTATGCATCAGGAGGTTCACAAGCAGCACTACACATCTTCCTTCTTCAGCTACCAGACTTCAGCTCGAAAAGAGCAAAAACAAAACATCCCAAACTGAAGATAACAGAGCTCAGCCACCCTCTTTTAAGACACTCTAAAATTAACCCCCAGACCTTTTATTCTAACTGCAAATAACCTCTACAAGCAACTATGATGCAATTTAGAAAGGAATTCCCCATATTTGGCATAACACTTGCTTCATTCCAGAAACCTTAAATCATATTGACTAATCATAGACACAGTTTTCATGTGAATATTAACTCCTTTTTCTCCATATTTGCTGATTCCCATGCTTGAAAAGAGAAAGGGAGAGCCAGCTGGGAATTTCAGCTTTTTGTCTGATTCATTCCTTCACATAACTCCTTATCTTCCTAAACAAACATCTTTCATCCTAGAAGTGAAAATAATGTGTGTATTTCTGTTTTATGGAAATTGTATTCATTGCATTGATGTAAGTCCCAGCTACAAAAATGGGCAAGGTAGCTGGCAAGTAAGTGCCTGTATATAAATTCTTAAAGCAAATTGATTGAAAAGCTGTAACACCAGGGCTCTAGTTTTGCTGTTTCTGTTTATCAGCAGTGTTAAACTATTGTCTGTATTTACATAGACAGATACATCTATGTTTTAATGTAAATTATTCTAAAGAAGGGAAGGAGCTGCCAGAAAGAAAGAAAAACAAATGATCATTCACTTCTGATATCTACTAAGCAAACAAAGAAAGGAATAAATCCTTTCTTGCTCATTTTCTTCTTTTTAGATACAGAACTTCAAAGAATCACCCAATTTGCAGAGATAAGTCTGTCTTTAAAAGCAAGTAAGAGCCTGTAATGAAAGAATATGCAAGTTGATTAGTCAGGTTGCTACTAAGCTTGGGAAATGAATTAACTCTGTTGCCAAATATAGGCAGACTTTTTTCCCTAGTCTGATTTAACTGGTGGGAAACATTATATTAAACACACACTTGCTATTTCAAAGGAAGCTTGAAATTTGTAATATGCTCCGAGTCTGGTCACAGGAGTAAAGAAAAATCTTGAAGACGATATGTTAGTGCCTATTAGAAGGCTTGAAGGTTTGTTATGATACTGAATTCTCTTTGCTGCTTTCTAAGCAGATCTGCCAGAAAAGGCAACCCTCATTTTTCCAGAGGAATTGATGGTATGAACCAAGAAGCTGAAGGATTTAGGCAGTGCTTTCCCTCAGCCGGTTCCTGATGTCCACCTGAGTAGCACACTGCTGTAACAGGCTGTGCTGTTTGGGGTATTTTTCTGCATCCAGACAGTGGGATAGGATCCTCCACTCCACCCCTCTGCTCCCACACAAGTAATTTGCCCCTCAGCAATGGAGCCTATCTGCCAGGAGACAGGTATATCCATGCATCTGATATTTTCAGGGAAGAAACTGCTACAAGCCTTTCCCCTTTCCTCTTTTCCCGTTTCTATTCCCTCCTGATTCCCGGACCTTTCAAGAAAATCCCCTCCATTTCCTATAACATAGTTTTCAGTCAGCAAGTAACCACCAGGAAACTAATGAGCAACAGCCATTTATAGTTTCAACTCCCTCAGTGCTTTATTACTTTGCTTCCCAAACAGGAAGTCTGCTTTTCTTCAGTCCTCATTTCCTTTCCAAAATGGCTCTTATAGTTCCTTCTCTCCTGCTCAAGTACCTACTCTCCCTCCACACCCAGGACAGCATCAAGTCTGGCAGTCCTGACCAGTAGCTATTCTCTCTTGCCAACCCATTCCAAAAAAGCCTATCCCACCAGCTTGGCGCCAAGGTCTCATTGCTGCTTCCTTCTAGGTTTCCTATCATTCCTGCATGTCCCAACCTGCTCTATGTTCCCCTTCTGCTATGGCAGTGTATCTGCTCAGGAAGAACCACCACCGGTTTATAGCCATTTGCTCTCTCTGTTTACAGTTTAGTAGATGGCAGCTGGATGTATTCCTGATGTTTCTCCTAACATGCTGTATGCAGACACATGGACTGGAAAAAAGTGTCCACAGACATGCCAGCTGCATGAACAGAGGAGTGCTGCAGCCAGTTCCTTCTTTCAACAGAGCTGGAGAAGGGTCTGGAGCAGAAATCTTATCAGGATATTTTGATGGAGTTGGAGTTGGGAGGACTTTATTGCTCTCTACAACTGCCTGAAAAGAGGCTGTAGCAAAGTGGGGGTTGGTCTCTTCTCCCAGGTAACAAGTGACGGGACAAGAGGAAATGGCCTCAAGTTGCAACAGAGAAGGTTTATATTAGATATTAAGAAATATTTCTTCACTAAAGGGTGGTCAGGCATTGGAACAAGCTCTACAGGGAAGTGGTGGAATCACCTTCCCTGTAAGTGTTCAAAAAATGTATGGATGAGGCATGTGGGGATATGGTTCAGTGGTGGATTTGGCAGCGCTGCATTAACATTTGGACTTAATGATCTTAGAGGCCTTTTCAAACCTTTCTAAACCTATGATTCTATGATTGCTGACCCTGAGGAAGAATGCTGGTGGGAGGTGCAGGGTTGGATTTTGGGGTTTCCAGGCCAAGGGTGTTGAGTCTGCAGACTGCCCTCTTTTCCAGGAAGAAAGCACGAATGACATTGAAATGCCTCAGTTGCACCAAGCCTTGCTGTGGAGAGCATTGCTGCTCCAGGAGGAAAGCCTCCATGCTTCCATGCACAAGCAAGCACTAGGTCAGCAGCCGGCAGTAGGGGATGAAGTGGGGGACAGGATAACATGTAACAGGAAAGCAAGTTTGAAAACAAAAGGAAGGGGAAGAGCTGGAGTGAAACATCCAATTTCCATGAGCTTAACTGTTTAGTCCCTCCAATGTATTGCAGTTTCAAAAAAGCGAGTCTCTTGGTGAGCAATGGCCTGACAGGAGCCAACATCGATATTTAATATGTGTGACTATTTGCACAGCAGGAACAGGCCTTGTTCCTCTATGTACTGAACAAACACAGTGGGGCACACTGCCTGCTCCAAGGAGGTTATATGATGGCTATAGAAGGACGTGAAGAGGAAAACACACATACACAAGGGCAGGTCAGTGACAATGGCATTACCTGTGCTTCAAACAGTGAGAAGGACTGTGGCCTTGTGCATGGTGTTGTGCTATGCCACAAGGTCAGCAGCACAATGAAATAATCTCAAGTCCTTCACAAATTGTGATAGCTGTGATCCCTATCACCATAAAGCTCTTCTACCCAGCAAACCAGCCAGACCAGGACAGACTGTCTGTTTCCTCTCTCTAGCAATGACAAGTGATCCTTCCCGACTGAGCAAGGGTTTTCCCACCAGGAAGCTTATGCAGTAACATGTGGCTATATGAGACTTACTTTCACAAGACAGATGGAGCCTTCAGTTCTCATGTATTTTTTAACATCTCATCATTGTTTATGTGACTAACTAAGTGATTCTTTAAATTGAGGTCCTTTTATTTCAGGGACAGACACTGTCAGAAGAAATAATATTTGATATTTTGTGAGCAATAACATGATCTTGGAATGGGGACAGCTCAATCACTCTTGTGTTTTACTCAGGTCGTATTTAACTGTCTCCAAGTAATACCTCTTCTATTTTTTAGGGTAGGGGTTATTCTGATGTAGGAAACACATTTTTTAATAGTGAAGGAGATCAGTCACTGGAACAAATAGAGAATGGTGGATTCTTTCTCTGATCTTCAAACTGCAAAAGATACACTCTGGCCAAAAGTGCTCTGAAACTCAAAGCAGTGGAAACTTGAACATTACAGTGGCCGGTTAAATGGGGAAGCCAGAGAAGATCCAGCTTCTGTGACTTTATTCTCTGTAGCTCCTCCATATGTTCTGTACATGTCTCTTTGTCTTGGTGTAGGTAGAATCACAGAATCATAGACTGGTTTGGGTTGGAAGGGATCTTATAAATCATCTAGTTCCAATGCCCCTGCCATGAGCAGGGACACCTTCCACTAGACCAGATTGCTCAGAGCTCCCTCCATCCAGCCTGACCTTAAACACTTTCAGGGATGGGGTATCCACAACTTCTCTGGACAACCTGTTCTGGTGCCTGACCACTCTCACAGTCAAGAGTTTCTTCCTGATATCTAATCTAAACCTACTCTCAGTTTAAAACCATTCCCTTTTGTCCCATCACTACACATCCATGTAAAAGGTCCCTCTTGGGCTTTCTAGGAGGACCACTTCAGGTACTGAAAGGCTGCAATAAGGTCACCCTGGAGCCTTCTCTTCTCCAGCCTGAACAACCCCAACTTTCACATAGTTTCCTCATAGGAGAAGTTCTCCATCCCACTCATCATCTTCGTAACCCCCCTTTGGACTTGCTCTAACAGGTCCATGTCCTTCCTGTGCTGGGGACCCCAGAGCTGGATGCAGTGCTCCAGGTGAGGTCTCATGAGACTGAAGTAGAGGGACAGAATCCCCTCCTTCAATCTGCTGGTCACACTGCTTTGGATGCAGCCCAGGATACAGCTGGGTCTCTGGGCTGCAAACACACACTGCTGGCTCGTCTCCAGCCTCTCACCCACCAGCATCCCCAAGTCCTTCTCAGAAGAGCTGCTCTCAATCTGCTCATCTCCCAGCCTGTGTTGATATAGGGGCTTGCTCTGACCCAGGTGCAGCACATTCCACTTGGACTTGTTAAAGCTCATAAGATTCCTGCGGGCCCAATTCTTGAGCCTGTCCAGGCCCCTCTGGATGGATCCCATCCTTCAGGAGTGTCAGCTGCACCACTCACCTTGGTGTCATCTGAAAACCTGCTGAGGGCAGACTTGATCCTTTGGTTATATCATTGATGAAGATATTTAATAACACTGGTCCCAGTAAGAGCCCCTGAGGGACACCATTTGTCACTGATGTCCGTCAGGACTCTGAACTACTGACCACAACCCTCTGAATGCAACCATCCAGCACATTCCTTATACACTGAACAGTGCACCCATCAAATCTTTCTCTCTCCAATTTGGAGAGAAGGTTGTTATGGGGGACTATGTCATAGACTTTACAGGATTCCAGATAAATGACATCTGTAGTCCCTCCCTTGCCCGCTGATGTAGTTGCTCCATCATAAAAGGCCACGGGGTTGTCAAGCAGGACTTCCCTTGGTGAAGCCATTCTGGGTGGCCTGAATCACCTCCCAGTTCTCTATGTGCCTTTGTACAGCTTCTAGGAGGATCTATTCTATGATCTTCACAGGCACAGAGGTGAGACTGACAGGTTGGTAGATCCCAGGGTATTACTTTGTATATTTTTTAAAAGATGCATACAATGTTTCCCTTTTCCCAGTCACCTGGGACTTCACCTGACTACCATGAGGTTTTGAATAGCATGGAGAGTGGCTTGACATCAGCCACCCTCAGGACTCTGTGATGCATCTCATCAGGTCCCATGGACTTACATACAATCAGGTTCTGCAGGTGCTCATGCACCTGATCTTTACTTACAGTGGAAAGCACTCTGCTTCCCCAGTCCTTGTCTTGCAGTCAGCTCACTCCAGAGGTGTGGGAAGATATGCTGCCNATTGTTTATGTGACTAACTAAGTGATTCTTTAAATTGAGGTCCTTTTATTTCAGGGACAGACACTGTCAGAAGAAATAATATTTGATATTTTGTGAGCAATAACATGATCTTGGAATGGGGACAGCTCAATCACTCTTGTGTTTTACTCAGGTCGTATTTAACTGTCTCCAAGTAATACCTCTTCTATTTTTTAGGGTAGGGGTTATTCTGATGTAGGAAACACATTTTTTAATAGTGAAGGAGATCAGTCACTGGAACAAATAGAGAATGGTGGATTCTTTCTCTGATCTTCAAACTGCAAAAGATACACTCTGGCCAAAAGTGCTCTGAAACTCAAAGCAGTGGAAACTTGAACATTACAGTGGCCGGTTAAATGGGGAAGCCAGAGAAGATCCAGCTTCTGTGACTTTATTCTCTGTAGCTCCTCCATATGTTCTGTACATGTCTCTTTGTCTTGGTGTAGGTAGAATCACAGAATCATAGACTGGTTTGGGTTGGAAGGGATCTTATAAATCATCTAGTTCCAATGCCCCTGCCATGAGCAGGGACACCTTCCACTAGACCAGATTGCTCAGAGCTCCCTCCATCCAGCCTGACCTTAAACACTTTCAGGGATGGGGTATCCACAACTTCTCTGGACAACCTGTTCTGGTGCCTGACCACTCTCACAGTCAAGAGTTTCTTCCTGATATCTAATCTAAACCTACTCTCAGTTTAAAACCATTCCCTTTTGTCCCATCACTACACATCCATGTAAAAGGTCCCTCTTGGGCTTTCTAGGAGGACCACTTCAGGTACTGAAAGGCTGCAATAAGGTCACCCTGGAGCCTTCTCTTCTCCAGCCTGAACAACCCCAACTTTCACATAGTTTCCTCATAGGAGAAGTTCTCCATCCCACTCATCATCTTCGTAACCCCCCTTTGGACTTGCTCTAACAGGTCCATGTCCTTCCTGTGCTGGGGACCCCAGAGCTGGATGCAGTGCTCCAGGTGAGGTCTCATGAGACTGAAGTAGAGGGACAGAATCCCCTCCTTCAATCTGCTGGTCACACTGCTTTGGATGCAGCCCAGGATACAGCTGGGTCTCTGGGCTGCAAACACACACTGCTGGCTCGTCTCCAGCCTCTCACCCACCAGCATCCCCAAGTCCTTCTCAGAAGAGCTGCTCTCAATCTGCTCATCTCCCAGCCTGTGTTGATATAGGGGCTTGCTCTGACCCAGGTGCAGCACATTCCACTTGGACTTGTTAAAGCTCATAAGATTCCTGCGGGCCCAATTCTTGAGCCTGTCCAGGCCCCTCTGGATGGATCCCATCCTTCAGGAGTGTCAGCTGCACCACTCACCTTGGTGTCATCTGAAACCCTGCTGAGGGCAGACTTGATCCTTTGGTTATATCATTGATGAAGATATTTAATAACACTGGTCCCAGTAAGAGCCCCTGAGGGACACCATTTGTCACTGATGTCCGTCAGGACTCTGAACTACTGACCACAACCCTCTGAATGCAACCATCCAGCACATTCCTTATACACTGAACAGTGCACCCATCAAATCTTTCTCTCTCCAATTTGGAGAGAAGGTTGTTATGGGGGACTATGTCATAGACTTTACAGGATTCCAGATAAATGACATCTGTAGTCCCTCCCTTGCCCGCTGATGTAGTTGCTCCATCATAAAAGGCCACGGGGTTGTCAAGCAGGACTTCCCTTGGTGAAGCCATTCTGGGTGGCCTGAATCACCTCCCAGTTCTCTATGTGCCTTTGTACAGCTTCTAGGAGGATCTATTCTATGATCTTCACAGGCACAGAGGTGAGACTGACAGGTTGGTAGATCCCAGGGTATTACTTTGTATATTTTTTAAAAGATGCATACAATGTTTCCCTTTTCCCAGTCACCTGGGACTTCACCTGACTACCATGAGGTTTTGAATAGCATGGAGAGTGGCTTGACATCAGCCACCCTCAGGACTCTGTGATGCATCTCATCAGGTCCCATGGACTTACATACAATCAGGTTCTGCAGGTGCTCATGCACCTGATCTTTACTTACAGTGGAAAGCACTCTGCTTCCCCAGTCCTTGTCTTGCAGTCAGCTCACTCCAGAGGTGTGGGAAGATATGCTGCCATTGAAGACTGAGGCAAAAACTTGTTGAATACCTCAGCCTAGGTATCCGCCTCAGAACTATAGAGTGACAGTAGCCAAGTGATGAAGCTGTGTAGCCCTGTCACAAATGACTGTGAATTAACACAGTGCCTGGGACTATGGAGAAGGGTCTCCAGAATCCTTTTGCTGAAGGTTTTTTGGGGCCTCTTTGTCCAGCTATGGGCAATATCTTCATCCAAGGCAATGGGATTGTAAACTACTCCAGCCGAAGCCCCCACACAAGAAAGTCACTTGATGTCTCATTCAGGAACTTCATGCCCTTCCATGGCATCCAGCCAGGGTCAAACCACAACCACCACATACATTTCTGTGCCACTTTAATTTGACTGAGCAGTTTTCTAAGAACAAGAGAAAAATCTAAAATAAAGTGTTAGTCTAGTCAGTAAAATGTCAGATCAATGAAAAAGGCATTCTGTTTTGTATGTTTGTTTGATTGAGTGTTTGTTTGGAGTTTCTTTTTTTCTTCAAACGTCTTTCTTTTGCAAAGGT